>JAPYZS010000187.1:0-114487 GCA_030522925.1 Trissolcus japonicus | reverse complement strand
CTAGATAAGCGGGCATCGGCGTTCGCGCGCCGATCCGGACCTTTCCAGACATAGCGAAAGTGGCACCTAATGGCAGAACACTTTCGTCGGGCAAGGTTATCGCCGGATCGGCGAGATTTCAGCGACAGCCAGAGGCAGAGGACCACGGCCCCCCCCGCCGGCGCCGCGCCCCCCAGCGCCGCCCCCCTCAACATTTTATCCCCCCGATAGTTTTTTTTTTTCTTTTTTTTTTTGAGATATCGTTCGAGAGTCTGAATAGCATTTCCATTTTTTTAATCCCAACGGTCGTCAAGGGCTGACCGAAAAACGTCCCCCCCAATTTATGCGCCGAATAGCAAATAAACTCTTTGCGCATTTCACCCTACGTTTGAAAATGCCCAACGATAAACTGTTTTTTAATTGCCTCCGCAATCTGTTTGTTCAAGCCCATTATTAGGTTTTTTTTCTACGAAAATAAAATTTTCCTTTTTCGTTTTGCAAATTGTAGTTGAAAAGTTTGAAAAGTATTTCTTTTTTCTTTCAATTCAACTTTTGTAGGTTTAATTAATGGCTCAATTTTATTTTTTTTTTTTTTTTTTTTTTCGTGACACTAAAAAGTCCAGTCCTCTGGTGTGTGGCACGTTTTCAGAATTGTTTGAACGACTAGTACATAAATAATCGATTAGGAGTGAGAAATGTAAACACATATTTTTACCACCTGACACGAATTTCGAGCTCAAATTGCCAGGCTAATCTGTAAAACTATTCTACACATCTGGTCATCGTAAACCACCGAGCTTGTTTTCTTCGAACGGAAACTTCTCGCTACTTTTTCCCTCTCGTATTTTTATAATCCTAGCTAACACAATTTCAACAAAAATAATCACATAAAAGCTGTCTTTGCGTACTTTTATACAGATGAACCTCCAAAGATTACGAGATGAAATTGTCATAAATTCACTAACATGCGAAAGATAAAAAAAAATATAATGATTTGCAGTTAAAATTCTCATGACCAAACATCAAATTGGATTGCTCATTATTTTTAATAAAAGGCGTAATTAATCATGTTGCAAAATGTGCGATTCAGCGCAAGCTCCCGGTTCCTAAGTCCGCCCCTGCTTAGCCTTTCGCTCTTTGCTGTTGACAAGCTCCTTCTCTGTTGGCTCGTGCATTCGTCCTCGTTCGTTTCTCCTCATCCATTATTTCACTGTTTTACCTACTCGCCTGGCGTCTTTCTCTCATAGCAAAACGTGCATACGAACCTTGAAGTACACGGATACTCGCTCGAGATATAATTCAACGTACGTGTGGTACGTTACCGCTCACCTACACACCAAGTCTCAATCGTTCGACGAACCCTTCTCTCCAGGGTTCCTTTTCTCTTTCAGCCGTTTCGTTCACGAAACAAGTCCCACCGCGCTAAATCCAACACCAGCGACACACAAATCTCGCCTCCTTATTCCGCTTCCTCGTGGTCTTACAAGCCAAGGTCCTTTTGTTCCGCTCCCTGGAAGCGTTCACGAGACTTAACAAAACGCGGGAACGGCAAACCGCTTCCGAGAATCCGTGAATCATCGATTACCCACCGGCTCTCCAAATGCGGTAGGTAAAATTATGGCCAATGTAAACACGCGCGCGTCATTGTTCGCGCGGCCGTTTGCTCAAGAAAGCGCTAGGCAACACATTGGCCGTTTTTCTTCGGATCCGAAAGACTTTATCCTCACAAGTGGAGCCTCTTCGTTTTAATTGATTGTGAGAAATTGGGTCGTAAGTACGACCTGCTCCGTCGGTTCCTTTTCGTCGAATATAATTTCAAAATTTTTCCCATGCGACCGGTTGTAAATTTCATGTCATTCGAAAATTTTGAATTTCTTGATTTTGTTAATTCATAATTGTCAAAACTAAGTCTGTATTGTTTCAATGAAAGTGCATCTTGACAGATGTAGGATTATTTAGAACACGAATGATTCAATTTTATATCACTTTTTATTCAATCTGTTTTGACTCTACTTTAATATCGAAGCACAAGGAAGTTACGGAGAGGAAGTGCACTCTTACAAGGCTCTTCTTATCAGGTCATAAAAATGAAACTATGTTGCAATTCCCAATCCTAAAATTTCCTCTTTTTATCCTAAGTAAACAAACAGCCTCCTAAAACTAAAAAGGTTCTATTCATAACGTAACAATGAATGATTTTTGCATCTCGATTGTTAAATTCCAACAACCATCAAACAAGATTATCAAAACCATCATCATTGGACCACCGCAACTAGTTTCAAATTTTGGAGTAATAATCTTCGTGACTGGTGGGACGTCTTCATCTGCAATCTCTCGGCAGTGATTCACGTCAACCTGCGCGGCAGAGTCGTGGGGAAAAAGAGTGATCGCACTAATCGAGGCCGGCAGGTCCAGATGGCAGATCTCCTCGGAGCATTTGTCAGCCCGCCGGTCCGTCCTGTCTGGTCTGATTCGGAGCTCATCGGTGTGGCTGTCTGGGGCTGGTTGACGCTGACACACAACCGCGGGGCACTTGGTCGTCAGCCTCTCGCGATGTTTTTAATATTCCCGATAGCGATGTTTGCGCTCTTGTCATTCGCAACCCGGCCTCCGCCTCACAATGGCAGCTAGTCACGCCGTGACTCGGTCTGTCACGCTGATAATGCCGGACACCTCCATAGTTCTGCCGGGGCTCTTACAATGCACGTGGCGTACGAGCGCGACGCGAATGTAAAGGAGAACACTTCCGGGCATAATCCAACGCCGCGCCGCGCGACGAACAAATCAAGCCGCGCGCACACACCGCTTCATTGTTCCCAGCCCCGCGGCCATTTGCCGCGATTGGCGTCTCGCCGCCTCCCCCGCCTGTTTTTCACTCGCACTCTTGGCACCGGCCTGCTACCTCGTTTCACTCGTTCTCTTTTCTCGTTTGACTCGTTTTATTTTTCCCGTCCTCTCCGACAGTCCCATTGTTATTCACCGATCGTCAGCGCCAGCGTCCGCGTCAAAACTTTTCGTCCCGTCAATTGGCCTGATTGAACGTAAGTGTACTAATCAGCCGTGATCTGCCTCCAGCAGCCGGCTTCCCGATACATAAACATTCGTAGGTTCAAGGTCGTTTATGCCCAACTTCAAGTCGCTCTTGGAACGATAAATTAAAACCCGATGACGTCAATTATAACGAATATAATTAAGTCCAAAAAGATAATGAACAAAAAATTGGTAAAATAAACGATCAGTGGGATGAAAAGTAAATTGGAAACAAAGTAAGCTTGTTCGACGCGAATTGCAAGCGTATCGGTAACCGTCGAAATATGGCTGCAAATATTTGTTCTCGCAAGTGAAATGGAATATAATTGTGCTATGTAACGCAATCGTTGAATTTCGCACTGTACCGCTAGTTTGCAAAATCAATACTCCGGATAGTCACAATCATATCCGATAAATTGGACCGACACATTGTTTATAATTGCAATTCATATACAAATTTCGAGATTGCTAACACGATCGAGCGTACAAATTGCACCTAAAGGGATTCGCGCTTGATCACAGATATTTTGTGGGGAGACCAGAAAAAGAAAACATGGTTTCGACAAAAGGTTGTATAAATACGTATATTTGGAAAATATGATTGAAGCTCAATTGTATTAATTCGTAGGTTGGCTCCTCGGGGGTAATAAATATCGACGCCGCGAAAATGATGGATTCATGTGATGTAAGAAGATCGACCTTTCTCAAGAGTGTCCTGCATCCCCGCGCGTACCACCTTTTGTATCTGCCCTTGATTCGTAATTGCACGTTCCGCCGTTGTATACAGTATGATTGAAGATTATAGTTATCTCACGACGACGTAAGACGAATCTTTCTTTAAGATCAGCCATTGATATTGTATATTTTATTTATAATTCACGCTCTAATGATAGCGTCAGGTTCTCTTTGAATCAAGCCCTGATTTATAAACATGAAATCATCTCCCTTGATCTTATAAAACATTGTCAGGTTGACCCACATGAACGTGGACACCTCTCGCACGACCCACATCACAGTAGCCCGGCACAATTTTAAACCACGTTTAAAACTGTGCACCTCCCCATTTCGTTTTATTTGACTCAATTTTTCAACAACTATTTTTCATTCTGTGTTTTAGGTGAGTTTGCAAAAAAACAGTGCAAGGCGTCAAAAGAGGTAGAAAACTTTGTAATTCGCAATCTTTCCCAAAGGCAAACAAAAAAAAAGTAAAGGAACTTTGTTCATTAAACATTTTTTTTATTTGTTTTTATCAAAGGATTAAACGCAAGTTCGGGTGTGTAAATTGACAACATAATCAGGGGCCTCGTTTTACGGATCTTTCTGCACGGATCCGCGAGATTATCACGCGACTGGTCGCGACGGTACATCATCGCCCGGTAGGATAAAAGTAGGCATCGGCGCGAGTAGTCACGTGTATGCATCGAGATGAATAGCACACGGTGGCAACGGTATCAGGCAGCCAACTAGCTAGCGAGGTTCGGGTCCCCCTCCGGTTGCACGCCAGTAATTGCTTCCTTTGAGTAGCTCCGGAGGTGTAATTTAGTCCCGACCAACAACCTTAACTAATTAACACACCGAGCAGCGAGTGAGTAAGTGAGCGAACGAGTGACGGAGTACAGCCATATAGTGGCTGTGACGGATCGGCCGAATGATGCCTGGATGGCTTGCCTTGCCTGCCTGTCTGTCTGCCTGCCCTCACTAACTGATTGCCATGATGCTACCGCTTTTTCATCCCCCCCCCCCTTTGGCCCAGGTCAAAAAATTAGATCAAATTTACACGGCAACTCCAAAATCACTCACTTGCAAAAATGAATTTTGGAATCAAATTTGTTTCATTGGCTTAGAAGCTTTTATTTAAAAAAACTCTGAATTTGAACAACTTATTTGAATATTTAATATTTTTCATGGTAAGAAACGTGTCTTATGATTGATTTCATAACTGAAATCAAAAACAAAAATTTAAATTGGAACTTGATTTTTGAATTCTTAAAGCATTCAGTGGTTCAAAGGCAAAAACAGATTTTCAACATTTTGTCAATTGATTCTAATATTATTTCAATCAAACTTGTTTTTTCCAGTTACATTTTTGATTGGTGCACCGATCCAACTCTACGAAAACAAAAAAAAAACGACAGTATTAAAACTGCAGAACATTTTCAACATCATGGGAATATATTTCAGAAGTGGAAAAAAAAACTCGAACCGAAATCGAACGAGAGTAACTCAATTAGTGACAAGTACATCAATATTGCGACAGGTGTTGCATGTAATAGACTGGATCTCATTTTTTGTCCTCCTGCCAGCTGATTAAATCAAACCTCTCTCCAATTGGTCACAAGTGTTGCATTAGCGATTGCAATTTCGCTCATTGTAACGATCGCGTTGCGATAGTTTGAAATTAACCAGGAATGCTAAGACAGCATTTCCTAACGGATTCTGCACACGGTGACAGCGCTCCAAAATATAAAGCCAGCCAATTGATCCGTGAGTGCGTAACACACGGGTATACTCACGCTGACGTTCAGTTACGCAACGTACAACGCGCCTGTCGAACCCGGTAATTTCAATGGCAGTGTCACAATAACGTACACGTCTAATTTGTGACACATTAGCATCTAATTGGTCTATTATACTTATCTACATAAATTGCAACTTACAACATCCAAATGACAAATTGTGCAAAATTGAACCCGCGAAATTTTCAATACAAAATTTACATCTCACTGTTTACAAAAATGTCACCTTTTTTTTGTTTTTTTTTTTTTATTCGGACTAAAGGTACCGGGTTAAGGGACGGTAAGAAATATGTTTATAACAAACGTGATAGCACGGAGGTGTCAAACCAGAAAGGCCAGAAAAAAAAAACAAAGAGAGAGGATCGGGCCCACATCGAATCGGGATGCAACAAGCGTGAAATTTCTGCCGAATGGGTCGCTGCGAGTCGTAAAAAATGATCGGATTCAAAACAATAACAATCTAAATTGATCGCACAAACGAGACGGGGCCCTGAGAGAATGAGCGTTGCGATAAAAATTGCAAATCATGTCGTGTCGCAGACTCAATTACGGCAGGATGCTGGAGCGAAAACAAAAAAAAAAAACACTGTCGCAGGTAACACGAGCAGAACAAAAAGGACGAGCAAAAATGGCCGAGAGGCGAGAGTTGAAAGCGTGTCCAACAATGTCTCTTCATTCCATAAATTCGTAATTTGTAGTCCGTGCGATGGCGGCGGTGCGAGAGAGAGGAGAGGACGGGGAGGGAGGGGGAGTTATATTCGTGGTGTAACGATGCTCGTATTTAACACCTGATTAAAGCGCTGGCGGGGAGGGCAACGGCGTTGGCGTGACCAGAACGATTGCTGCGCGAGATGAAGCATTACTCGTTTCTCCTTCTTCGCATGTCCGATCCCCTCCGCCCACTTCTCTCCTTTCTGCCCACTTCGCGCTTTGAGGACATAACACGGCGTAGCGTGGCAAGGGCGGGAAAGAGAGAAAAGCGAGAACGGGGCCCGGAGCGACAGCGTAATCACCCGGACCAACTACCACGCAGCGTCCCGTGCAGATCCTCGTCGACGCAACCAGTTATCATCTGACAAATATTTCTTTTGTTACACATTCGGCAACCCACCGACACACCCAAATTATTGATTTTAATCATCGTATCCTCAACTGGACCCATCCTCATTATCACATTCGTACAGTTTCTACAATGTGAAAGATGAATGAAAAAAAAATTAACGCTCGGTGTAAATAGTCGTGTGTAAATTTGCAATTTTGATTGAGATTCAAATAAGTTGAATAAATAATAAAAAAAAAAGCAGAAAGAGGGGCAAAATTATTTTAGGGCTCGTAAAATGTGCGAGCGAGGATGTTGCGAAACGTCTCGACAAAACTGCTTCCATAAATTTGCCTAAAATGTGACCAAACATGTGAACCGCCTTGAAAAAAAAATTTTTTTCGGATACTCGCAACGTCAGAGTGTCTGCAACCTACAGAAGCATCAGCGGAGCAAAATTACGACCCACCGTGCAAGACCCCTAGACCCCTCGATGCCAAGACAATGGCTTAAGACCGTAGAGGCTGCGATCTCCCGAGACCGAGTTGTGAACTGAGAAACGAATTTTTTACGTCCGAGTATATTTATCATTGTCATTTCTTTCAATCCAAACGAAAAATAATTTACTTGCATTTTATTTACTTTTTTTAGATTACGAAAAAAAAAATTGGTGAATAAATTTGAATCTCAGGATGGAGGAAAACACTAATCGCGATCGTAAAGAAGATGGATCGTTATTTTTGGGAACGTTTAACGTTCTTTGTTTGATTTGGAAAGGAGAGAGAGAAAAAAACGTTCGGGCATATGATTTAGACCGCCTACTTTATTTCAATCCGGTGTGGATATTTCAACTGGTCGTTTTCTAGTCTTTAGTTTTATGCCAAGTCCAAAGCACGCGATAATGGTGGTGAGGAATAAGAAGAAAAAAAGGTTAATGCTCGAGAATACGCAACGGATTCGCGTCAGAGTCTCAGTGGCCTTGGATCGTAACCTTACTGGATTGATGCCAATGTGCAGCGACAGATGTTGCATGTGGGGAGGAGGTGCCAAGAATCGCACAGAACCGTCATTTGGCTTCACCCAAGAAAAGTAATCAGTTATACAATTACCAAAATCATCGGACTTGATCGTCTTCATCTCCGTGGCTTTCCTGCGAAAGAGTAATCGAACCTGACTGATTGATAACCGGTATTCGACATTCCGAATTCGTCAGACCCGATAAATTTCTCTCCCAATTTGATAGTCATGAGATTTTAAGGTGGTTCTAGCGAGACAGTCAAAACAACATTTTTAAAATAAAACATAAGTTAGTTCAGTTAGTAAATCTTGAAAATTTTTATGACTAACGTTTTATATTCTTTTTTTTTATTTTATTTTCATTTTTTTAAATATTTCCATTTTCTGAAGTTCACTTATTTTTATATTTGGCAAACTTGTTTTGACATTTTTCCCTTATCGCTAGAACCACCTGAAAAATTCCGGATTCGTTGGACCCGATAAATCTCTCCAATTTGCTAGTCAAGTGATTTTAAAAGTTGAAAAATGTGTTTTCTAACGTTACCTACTCGAGCGCACATCCTAGGTCTGGTGAATCGTGTTATTAATGCCCCTTATGTTAACCATGATTAATTCGTCAACAGCGTAAACTACACAGAAAAATATTTCATACATTAATTGCATGGAAAAATTAGAATGTTTTTTTTTTTTTTGTTTTATTTTTTTTTCTTTTTTTTGTGAGGTTATATTGATGGGTTTGAAGGAATTCCTAAGAATTAATTGATGAGATCTGCTGGGTTTCCGATGATGTAACTCGGATGATATATCGTTATATTATACGAAAAGTAATTAAGTTTTACATGAAATTCGAATTATGTCTAAGCGTCCCTCTGGGTTTACAGTGAACTTCGATTGTGCGTGTTATTCAAATTGCGCCACTGAAATTGCAAATGAACAAATTAGATCTAAATCACGGAAGTGCAACTGTTCGAATTTTAATTCCCCCTGACTCATGGCGAATCTTTGAAAGATTAAAATTGTTGTATGCACGAAAAAAAGCAATGAAAAACTATTAATTTACACAATATCGGACAGGGCGAGCAGCGAAAAATTCTCAGAACGGTTTTATGTTTCGATTCGGTACCTCGTCTGTTTTTGTCCGTCTGGTTTGTGATACTGCGATTCCCATATTCGAGAGTTTCGAACTGTTTAGTGGGATAGGTTGGTATAGAGTGTATACGTCTAAATTAAAAAAGGTTGACAGAGAAATTAAATTAATGAGCGCCGAACGCGGCTAAACGAGTCGGCTTTTTGCGAGAAAAATCGTATAGCATGTTTGGTTTGCTGGCCTATTAAAAGGCCTTTTTACGCACTTGGCAAACATTTTGTTAATTGAAGAAGAAGGCGGGGAGGGGATGGCAAAAAAATGAAAAAAAAAACGAGCACGCATCGCACGGATCGTTTTGTTCGGCCTTTCCAACTAATGTAATGAGAAATACGTAATGAAGGAATGCAATGAACGATTTCGTAATTACAAAGTCCATTGGTCTTTGAAATCATTCGCATTTCTCTCACGTTTGGCGTGTATCGAGCGTGGCAAAGCGGAACGAAACTCGGGCGGGGGGGGGGGCGGGGGGGGGGGGGGGGGGGGGGGGGGGGGGGGGGGGGGGGGGGGGGGGGGCACCACGTTCGCGGTTTTTCAATCCGCGCACGTATACGCTTTTTTGAGCAAAGATCACTGGAATCTTTGCGCCCGAACACCTGCGCCGTTCGCCAACTCACTCGCCAAGTTTTCGTTGCAAGCTCTGTACGTTGCGCCGTCACACAGATGCGAATCCGCGCTGTTGCGCAAACTATGCGGAGCATACTTCAAATCAACATAGTTTCGCTCATCAGCTCCGGCTGATCGATTGAACGGCATACCCGCACTCGGAAAGGCGTAATTGATTTAAAAAATTTTTTTTCCGTCCTGCTGATTTTTGCAAATTCATTTTCGTTTTATCTTTTCCTTATCGTTCCGTATATCTGTTTTGTTTTTGATTTCAATCAATTAAAAAAGGGAATCGAAAAATTGGAGCTTTTGAATTTGCGAGGATAGAAAAATCGCGAGCTTAATTTACGAGGCCATTTGATCATCCCAAGCGACGTCTTGAGTCTCGTTTCGTACAATTTGCATGCGGAAACGTATCGTTTCCCGTATGACCGCGGCTGACTAACGTGTCTATAATGGATGTTCCGTCGGAACGGAAGTCTGATCTGCGCGCGTGTGTGCGACGCGACGTGTACGTGAGAGCCATCGTCTTGGCATTGTCGTCGACGTCACTTATACCGATCAAGGCCGATTTAAATAAATAAAACGTTCCATTATCCAGTAACAAGGCGCCCCAAAAAGTATAAGGAATCGCACTTCCGTACGTGAGCACTTTTCAGAATCCAATTTATATCGCCTAACAACTCCCTTTCTTCTATTCCAATTTTTATTCTCAATTCAAATTTTTTTCTCGTACAAAAGTGTGTTGCTAACCACATAATAAAATAAAACCATTTTAATTGGCAACACTGAAAATTCAAATTCATTTTTAATTAGAATTTTATAGATTGACTAATTGAAACTTATTCTGAAATTTAATTGATCCCTCAAATTTTTTTAAGCATAAAATTTTGCATTCAAGTCTAATCGTTTCGTCAGCATTCAGAGGGGATAATTGAATAACAAGATGATGATCCGAAATAACCAAAGGAAATAACAGATAAGATGAGAGGCCTCAACTAAGAACCGAAAGAAGGAAAAAAAAGGAGATTTTATTAGGCGTGTAAATCCAAGCTCTTGTGGAAAGTGACGAAGGAGACGTGATTGATTGAGAGCTAAACAACGTCTGCGGGGAAAACAACTCTTGACGGCAGGTGGATAAAACGGCAAGGGAGTCGTTTCGTTTGTCTGTCGCATCATCCATAAGTTGGATGGCGCCGTTGTGTGCGTGCCCGAGCCACACTTGCGACAAATGTGTGGTGTAAGCCGAATATAGCACATTAATGTTGCATCGGGAGGGTGACTGTCGTGCTCGACGACAGCTAAACAGGTATTATCCCTAACCTCGTCGTTCTGACATTTACCGTCGACAAAAGCCACCAACGATAATGTATTTATTGCAACGTCAAAAAGGATATAGATGTGAGGCTCTTCCATTTTTTATTCAACCAGCTGCGCTACCCCTTTTTTGTTGTTATCCTCTTCCAGCACGATATTGTGATTTGCTTTTCATGACAAACAAGAAATCAAGAACATGACTCAGTAATGAAAAGAAAAAAAGCGAAACGATTAGGTCGCAATTCCCAACTGTGGACAAACTCAAATGCATCATTTTTGTCCGCGAGTTTGTCCGGCGCAATTGATCGTTTTGTGGAAATAGAATAACCGTGAAAATAACGCACGTTTTGAAAAACATTAAACCAGTTTTTTGTCGTGGCTTGCACTCTCTCTTGACTCTGGGGAGTCTTTATTGCCACGTTACACCCTTGAGCTATTTTTCGCTTCCGCTGTAGTCTCTTTCGTCCACCAAACGGAATACTCGATGCCGATTAAACACACGTAGACAAACCTCCTTATAGTCCATTGGGTTGTGTTTCAATTATTCTTACCTATGTGAATATTTTCTTTCCTCCCCAAAGAGTTCTCAGGGTTTCGATCGGTATCGCGCAATCAGACACATTTATCTTATTTTACAATGCGAAAAATACCCACCAAACAAAATGATTTATGTTCGTTCTCTCTTGTTTGTTTCAGGTAAGTGTAAGCTGACGCAGAGCGAATACATGAATTCGCATAACCATCGGTGACCAAAAACTGTTCAATTATTCAGACAGTTCTAACTAGTGAAGAATGGCTGAACCGCAAGGTGAAACAAATGTCTGTGAATACCAGATTTTCCAATCGAAAATTCCGTTTCTCTTTTCTGGCATGATTCTTTTTTTTTTTTCATTTTTTGTCCCTCGTTCAAAGTTCCTCTCGACAGAGAAATATATTTTTTTTGTCTTCGTTGACCCTTGCAATTTTCATCGAAACTTTACGCTTGCCACCTTTTTTTTTGCTGTCTTGCTCGTGTCCCGAAAGAGCCCGTAGCCATGGCTCGATGAGCCTCAAAGCGAAAGGACAATCTCATCCAGCTACTGCCTACTAGTCAATGGAAGTGGAAACTATTTGATTGTGAACGTTGTCGTTATTTCCCCTAATCGTCGCGCATTTTTTTTTTCTGAAAACACTTGACAAGTTGAGTATCATCACTAAACTTATTATATCTCAAGTTAACTTTTGGTATTTCATGATACAAAACAAAATTGTTAAACCAAACAAATGAAGTTTGATTGTATTAAAAATAAAACAATGAATTGAAGGCTGACAATTTTACATGATTAAGATAAGATAAAACAATGGAAAGTAAAATTCAGAGAAAAAAAATATCAAATTCAAGACATCGATTCATTTATTTAAAACAATTTTTTCTTAGACTTTTAATTATATCAATTTTGACTTTCAATTCAATTTTGAAAAAAAAAATCAAATTTATTTTTATTCTTCTTCACTTCAGTTTTTTTTTCGTGCGTTATCTTTCAAGCTGATTCAATTTGATTCAACCAAAAACGGTTGCTCAAAAATTATTGATCGCAGGTTATAAACGTGAGATATAACAATAAAATTAAACGCCGCCTGCGGTTCCGCAAAGACTGATCACACGATAACGATCATAATTTCGTGTTGTAAACGCGGCGGGTACAGTACGTCGAATGATCGGGCAATGAAGACATGAATAAGAAATCGTCCAGCAATCAATAAACTGCGCCATAACAATTCGCCCGTAATAGGCCTTATGAATCTTTAAGCCTGTGAGTGTCGATAGGGCAAGCCGTGCCGTACACACGTTGCGTTTTCTTTTTTCACCGGCGAAACTCAACTTGTCAATAGCACGAATCTGCATGACATTTATTACAATGCCAAAATTGCCAGACTGAATTACGGATGCACTTATCCACTTGCATGAATTATTCCCTTTTAACTCAGCCCAAAACGCCGAATCGCATTACCCCCGAGATGAATCAAAATACGTCACCCGCGGGCTAAAAAAAATCAAAAAAAAAAAAAAAAAAAAAAAAAAAAAAAAAAAAAAAAAAAAAAAAAAAAAAAAAAAAAAAAAAAAAAAACGCGTAGACAAAGAACCGGTAAGGAGCGAGCCTCATTATTTTTTAATGCACCCGTTAATTGACCAATCGGCGGGGCACACCCACGTCGCGCGCTCTCTTCCTAGTGTTAAGCATCGCCGGAACAATTTAATGATCGGTACAGTCATTATTCTTTCATCGTTTCATGTCCTGCGCATTGTCGCTGACAACCGCCCGTGCTCTGATAATCAAATTTCACACTCTGTTTTGTTTCAATCAAATATCTCATGATACGACAATTCAAAATCGTTTTAACAAAAATTTTATCAACCAATTTTTTGCCCACGGTTTCAATGTTCAGTTTCATTTTGTACCTTATTATTTTTATTTACTTTTTTGCTGAATAAAACTTGAAAATGATATATATGAAAGTGAATTATCTTTGAGATTAATGATTTCCATTTTGGGATGAGAAGAGGAGGAAAAAAAGAGGAAAAGACAAGACTGCAAATCGTTAAGGTTCTCGTTTCCTCTGTCTACTATAGACGTGCATTCATGCAGGCACATGCTTAGTACTGCTTACACGTGTATGGTTCTTATTCAATCCTTATACGAGCGAGCAGAATCCCGAGCTCTTACCTGCGCATCATTTCGTAACAATAGGTGCTCCGGCTCGTGTAACTTAAAAGAATGTAAGAGAAATAGAGAGCGAAGAGCAATACCGAATAGACGAATGAACGAGAATAAACGGCGCCAGAGTATTGACGCGGCCAATTCGCATCAACTCCAAATCTTATTTCCACAAAAACATTCTCTCTTCAATCTAAACTGATCTCGCCTTGTTTTTCGTACTCAATGCAACTCACTTCTTTTTATTTTTCAACGTCTGTCGTCATTAATTAAAAAAAGAACACAAATCAATTTTTAATTAACGTTTAAAAACAATTTTTTTCATTTTTTTTTTTTGTTTTTTTTTCAATTGAATAAAAATGTCATGTTACGTCAAGTTAATTGAAATGAAAGGAATAATGGAATGTTGAATGTTAGGAACTGAGAAAGAAATTCAGAAGAATTTACATCCCACGGTTGAATTATTTCGCGGAAACACAGCGAAATTAGTAATCTAGGAGTATATGCAACGAAGAGGTTCAAAAGGCACGCGTGGTCGTGTCCCTTGGACGGTTCTTATCGTGGGCCAATTCCGTAACCAGGCGGACTACGGATGGAATAATGACTGGCGTCTCCCGAATGACGTGAGTTGCATATTTAATGCTCACCTATACCAAGCTTGTTTCTAGTTGTGCGTGCGAAATGACGTCGCGGGGCGCCTCTGCGTGACCGCTTCTGAAAGCCCTTAAGAGTACGCCAAACGTGCCTCCGTGGCTATCTTAATCGTCACTAGCATTATTTCTTTAAAACAAAAATTTAACATAAACAAAACCGAATAAAAAAAAAAACAAGTTTACCACAATTAAAAAAAAATTATTTTTTTGTCAAAAAAATTATGAATCAAATTTTAAAAGTCTGAAGATTTCCGGGAAAGCAATTGTAAGAACCAAACGATTTCTGATGAGTCAAAAACTGGAAAATCTCACGTGCGAGGATGATCGAAAAAAAATCAGATGTACGGACAAGAAAAAGCACGTCGGACGACCGTATTTGGCGCGGAAAAATATGTAAAAGATTTGAGATGATGTGTTGCGCGAGCGAGAGTGGTTTTTGTGTTATTAGGAATAGCTGCACGTATGTCGGCTGGCGGATGCATGCACATTTTAGGTGCATAAAAGGTCTATCTTGAAAAAGAGCCCAGGCCGGTGTTTCCGCGAAGCGGCAGGTTTCCCAGTGGCCGGCATTCCGACTTCGTTCATAACAAGCGCTCGGTCGTGATTCTGTATCGCTCGCCTTAAGTAGTTTATCGCTCCCCCCCGTTTTGTTTTCTTTTTATCGAATAACGAACCGATGCAATTTCGCTTAAACAAATAATCGATTAATCAAACCTACATTGCGAGTCATTTTCGTTTGCTGCAGCAAAATTTCATCTACCAATTTTATTTATTTATTTAGTTTTTCTTTTCTTTTCTTTTGTTGCTCTTTTATAATCTCAGACAACGATTGCAAAAAATATATTCTGCGTGCATTCGCCTCTCGCACGTCAATATTATTGTTGGGACGCACAATAAGATTCTGACGATCACTTCATACTTGTTACTTCATCTGATCCATCAATTCAATTCTGTCAGACGAAATTATTATATTCAGATGATCGATTCAAATGGAAATTCTCGATTTAGGAATTCGTTTCAAATTACACTGCGTTATTACATTACATTTGTAACAAAACGATAAAAAAAGTAGAAAATTTAATGAAAATTTTGAAGACGTTTGTAAAATTATGAGACTGATTCGAGCAAATATGTCTCCACCAGTTAATAACCGCCGTTTGTGTGACGATGTGAGAAATACCGTGGTGGAAAACACAGAAGGGTGGGGGGACGGCTTTAATATTCAACAGCGAGGGAAAAAAGGATGACTTACAATAGAACCTGGCTTCCGCTGAATTGGCGCAAACTCGTCGAATGCGCGTTAAGCAGCACCCAGGCTTTGCTAGGATGAGCTGCTTTTTATTAATCCTCCTGAATTTTTCTCTTCTTTTATATTGCCAATACGAAATATATTTGCAGAGTCAAGCCTCTCGGCCCGTTGAAAATTTTTGCGTTATTAAATCAGGAGGCACGAGGTTTTTTAACGCAAAAAAATTCACAGATTGTTCGCATATTGGATGGAATTTTCCGCGATATGCATTATATACATCTATATTTATTCCAGGGCGAATTCCGGTCGAACTTGAGTGGACAGTTTTTTGCCAACCGGCTACGCGAAACTGATGGACTTGTAGCATTTTTAAGCCGGTTGTGTCCGAAGTCCAAGAATTCGGCTATTTTAGGCGTTGCAAGCCCACACGCGGATCCAGTTTCACTCCACATTTTGTCGAGCAGTTCAAGTGCTCGGGATCGCAAAGAAAACGTTTTACGACGTGAACGTAATAAACGTTCAACGACAAGTCGTTAAAGTCGACAAAATTTTGTACCGATTTGTACCCACAACTTGTAAGCCTCCCCCTCCCCTCCTTAAAAAAAGTTTGCCAAGAAGAAGAAAAGTAAAGTTAGTGCGCAAACTTTCGCACAATCAACAACGATAACTTTCAACTTGGCAATTTATAATTTTTAATCGTATCGAAATTTGGAGCCCGGGAGATATTAATTATCGTGTATCGTGTCCTCTCGAGTGTTTCGTTTCAATTACACCGAAACTCAATTGACCGACGGGATTGAAAATGCATGTTCGGATGCTACATTTTTTTTTGTTTTTTCTTTTCGGTATCGTTGACATGCGAGTTCGCGAGGAATGATTGATTATTGTCGAAACGTAACATGTAGCGTCGTGAATAAATCAGTGACAAGCTGTCGACGTGGGTTTGATACTCCTCGGAGGCGTTTATAGACGATCATGCATGCGTGTGTAAATGTGAAACGAAGAGATAGGATTTTATATTGACAGTCGTGTCACCGGTCCATTAACCATCTGCCTCTTTGTGTCAGTGGCCACGGAGATACAGTCACCGCGGGTCACAATAGTTCATTTATCGATAATTTTAATACCAATACATTAACGTCCGTCACTTTAGAACGACAAACATTAATTATCATCCGACCGTTCTCACTGTTCAATTCAAACTCATTGTTAACACGCTGTAATTCTATTTTTTTTTTAATCATTTTTTTTCCTATCACACAAAAAAATTCTTTTTTCTGATTCTGATCAGAAATTTATGATTAGAAACATTTTTTAAATATCACTTAACAATTTTCTAATTTAATTTTAATTTTACTTTTAACTTGTTTTTTTAATAATTTATACTGTCCAAAAATATGTTTTGAATTTTTTTATGTATATTTCCGTTTACTTTTTGCAATTTTTTTCAATTACAAAAAAATTGTTTATTGTTTAAAATTGTTTAATTGTTTAATATGGAGTGAAGCGTAAAAGTAAGAACATAAAATTTGTTAATCGCAAAAGTAAAAGTAAGTGACAGCAGTAAACAAAGAACAGACAGTAGTAAAAGAGAGCGAATGATTAAATCAGACAAGGAAGCTGTTATATTTTTAATACGGGATCGCGCCTTTGATGAAACGCAGGTCAAACAAGCATGGGAAAGAGCGTGGCATCCCTCGAAGAAAGCGCGCGGTCGACAATGGAGCGGCCGGATAACTCCGTTATCGCGGTCCGCTAAGCGCCCCGGACAATGTCCCTCCGGCCGAATTTCTTTTTTTTTTTCGTTTATATTCGCACTGTAGCTTGATTTCGGGCTTGATCCCACTTTGGCGGTCACGGCGCGTCCAAATATTTATTCTTCGGCTATCTCTTTGCGCCCACGTCGGTGTGTGTGCGTCTCGGACGGTTTTTGTGCGTGTTCACGACCACGGCGGATCCGACAAAAGACGATCGCATGAATGGACCCGTGTGGTGGCCTTCCCATTATACGTCCGCGCGCGTCTCGGCTTTTCTCGGAAAACTCATTCAGCCACGATGGCCGATGTCACGGATCGACGCCGATTTTGACAAGCAAAGATGAAGACCTAGTTCTACGGAAATCACCAGGTCCCGATTTCACTTTATAGCCGTCCATAATTTTTGATCAACCATCCCTTTCATCCCAATTTGTAACGGTTTTCACAGACTCAAAATATCTTATTATTCTCGCTTTTGAAACGAAAATATCATTTTCAAGACGCGAGGAGCTGCACATTTAAATCGGCCGAGAAATCGATTGTCCAGAAAATAAATTATGACAATCGAAACTGGAAGAAAAAGATTGTGAGATCTGATTTGAAGATTTAATGAGAAGTGTAAGTTTTAATTACCTGTTGTTTCGCAAGTTGTGCGAGAGCGATGTTCGTCTCTGGTTACGAACGTGTTAGATGGATCGGTAGATTGCGCAGGAATGTGCGCAAATGTCTATTTTTGGGGCTAAGCGATTCGTGGCCACCTGCAAAACCAAAAACGGATACATTCAGATCTGATTTCATAGTGCGCCTGTGAATTATTGAATGGCCGATCGTTTTTGTCGCCGATATTCAATCTGTTAGTTCACATTTGAATAAATTTCTGTCTCGCATTTTCGTATCCGGTTTTGCTGACGTTTCATTCCCAATTTTCATATTTCAAACGGATGTACACACTTTTCAACACCAAAGCTTATCTGATTGACATGCGAAACTTCAGCTAATTTTCATATTATATCAGAAATTATTATTCTTGTTTTTATTATTATTATTATTATTATTATTATTATTTTTGTTATAAAAACAAAGAAATATAAAATTGTTAAAACCCGCACATAATTCCAAGTCAAAATCGTGAGTTGGCATTTGTTAAGAAGAAGAAATTGAAATAAAAAAAAGACATTGCCGCAACATTCGAGTTCATTTAACATTAGCGGAGACACAGCGTCCATAATAAAAGTATACATCCCCGCCCATAAAAATTCCACGACTTGACGTCTCAATAAGTAAATAAATCACGAAATTGCAGGCAAGGGAAGTGTCCCCGCGGTAGAAGAGAAGAAGAAGACGTAAATCGGCGAGGAAACTCGTGTGGCAGGTGCGAAGAATCCGAATGATCCGCGAGTAGATTCGAGTGGCGCGTCCGGTGTCGGAGACATTGAGTAAGCAAAGGACGTCCGATGGTTCGAGCGAGCACACGTAAATACGGAAACATCAACGACGGAAAGAAAACACAAAAAAGATCTTTAGAGAAGAATAACAAAATGTGATCAACATTGTAGAATCTTGTCGATGAACATTACGTTTCTTCTACGAATATAGAGAGGCAGTTGGGGTAATTGTAACAGGTGGGGTGAAGGTGACAAAATCAAATTTACGTTCACTAATTAATTTCAAAATTAATTTCATAGTTAAATTTTACCTTTAAAATACCAAAGTTATTTGATTGGCACAATCACCCCACCTGTTACAATTACCCCCAATTGTCCCCCAAAAAGCTCAAGGGAAATGAAACTTCAAAATTGTAAAGAAAAGTTTTATTTTGTTATTATTTATAAGCTGTAAAATTGTATTATTTTTGCTGTTAAAATGTTGCAAAATTGTTGCAACCGTTTGGTATTGAGATGCAAAGTTGTTATAAGTGATGCTAAATAGATGTTTGAGGCGCGTCAGAGTTGTCGGTGGCAAGAACGACAAAGACGCGCCATCTCTCGACGTGTGACTGCGTGTGTGACTGGGTGTTTGCTTTAACGTCTCAGCGGCTTCAGAGACTTCTTCGTTGCTGGATGTTTGCTCGGGGTACACAGACTCGTGTTTTCGCGTGCGTACCGTACGAGCGACAACGCCGAATCTATCGAGGGGGGGAGGAAGGGCTTTGGCAGCGGAACGCCACCGGAAGTGGCGCGCACACGCGGACCTCCGGAATTTATTTTTACAAACTATGCATGAGGGGTCGCGGGCTTTGATGTTCACGACGCATACGCATTAGCATATAAATATTTAGAGCTTGGCTCTCTCCTCCGTATCTTCGCTCTTCCCAGTCGTCTGATATTGATACCAGTGAAAGAACACGGTTCACAAATTTTTTGTTCACAGCTCTTTTACTCCCCCCTCTCTGTTTTTGTCTTCTGTTTTGCATCCGAATGTTATTTTATTTTCGTATTATTGTAATTAATTCGTCTCGAGTTTTCGGCCATTTATTATAGGCCGGATGGATAGTGTCGAGTGCGCTACCGCAGATGTTACAAATCAAAGAGTATAAATAAGTCGAGTGTTGTGACACGCGACATGTGTAAGCTTTGATGTGGTTATGTAAGGCTGTCAGGTTGCGACGAGGAATTTCGGTCTCAATATTCGGAGTGATTTCAATTCAAAATATTGTTTTTTATTTCGGACAGTTGAAATAATTGATTTCCTTGTTTTGTTTGCCCCTTTTGTGTTGAAAGTAACGAAGATCAGAAAGAATGAAATTATAGATTTGAACAAAAAGAGAAAAGAAGAAACGATGATTAGACCGTGTGAAGGGATTCCTGTTGAGCGAACATAACAAAGAGTAATTTCTTGAATGAATATGTCAGAACACGTTGGAACTTAATATTGGACGGCGTTCAAGAAAAATGTTTACGGCACAAAACTATCACGTTACACAAAGCTCGGTGCGCAAAATGATGCCGCGCATCGTGCATTAGCCACGGTTGTGTGTGCTGCAACAAATTCTTGGCAACGGGGCGGTAAATTATTTTAGCACGCGCGTCCCGAGCAAAAAAAAAAAAGAAAAAAAGGAAGGAGGTCCAAGAAAAATGCCGGGGTCTCGATATCATGGCTACCGGCGGCGATGATCCGCGATGCCGCGCAGGCTCCTCTCACAGACTGTTGGAATTACAAGTCTCGTTTACTGGCGCCGCTATTATACACGAACGTCATAAACACAAGGATAAGAAGATCTCACGCGCCAGTCAAACTTCGCTCAAACTTTTCATCCTTTTTCGAGAGAAACCGGGTAGGAATAATATTTGCGGGCCGCAAACATTTGTACATAACATTCAATTAATATTCCTCGCGCCATTAAAATGTTAAGTCCGGGGATATAATTTGCGTTAATGAAACAGGCGCGGATGTGGAAATGAAAAATAAAAAGAAATGCTGATTGGCGTTGCAGCATTACAGAACGAGATTTCAGACGGAGGAGAACATGCTAAACGTATTCAAAAAAGATATCAGTGAAACACTTTCAAGTTGTTCTAATAAAGTCGCGCGCTGATGCCAAAGTAGATTTTTGATTTTTTTTTTTTCAATTCGCAGCTCGGGGATTAATTAAATGAGATTCCGTGACGAAATCGTAATTATACTGTACACATGATACATTTATGGCCAACGAACTCGTGACGCAATCTTGCTGTGTATCTTTGCTTCGGAGCGCGTCGGCTCCTCCAATTTTATGATTCGTGTCTTTTTCAGTTAAGAAATTAGGACATAAATCTTGTCGACAGAATTTGGATTTTTTTATCGAGTTGTGCATAAAAACAAAAATAAAAGAGTAACGATGAAGCTTATATGATATAGATATGAAACTGAATTCTCATTTTCATAAGTTAAGTACACACAGCTAATGAAATGATGAACAAAGAGAGTAAAGGGAAAGAAAGAGAGAGAGAGAGACAGAGAGGGTACGAGAAGTAATCGAAGACGAGGAAACAAAAAGCGGCGCGTTTTCATTAATTGAAGTTCAGGGAAGAATTCACGCGCATGTAGGTATTCTCATTGGTTGGATTTGGAGTGTGAAATGCACGTGGGATTCCGGCTGGTTCCAAGAATAGGGTAAAGAGCCATGGATGTATGTGAGAGGCGAAAAGAGTCGGGCGCGCTCACACAAGCGTTCTCGTCGGTTAATGCACCGCGGTGAAATATTCATCAGTCTGCCTGGCTGGCTCGGTGGCGCGGCCAAGCCCACCCTTTATATTTCGTAATTACCCTCCCCAGCCGCGTCCTGAGTCAGCCTCCCTGTCAGTCGCTATAGTTATAACGAGTCGCAGATCCTCCCGCGCGTCTATCCGAACCGGCGCCTTTCTCCTCCGTTCGTTTCCAATCCTCGTTTGTCACCTCCGCCACACTTTAATTTGTCTCAAGGAAAAGCCAAAGTGGGGAATAACACCCCGGACTCGGGCTCCCTCCAACCGTATTATTTTCCTCGATGGCCTTACATGCTAATGAATCGGCTCTCTTCTTTGCACCGCGTCTTCGTCGGCCCCCTTTTTTTTGTTTTCGTTTTCCTATTATTCATTCCGTTCCTCTCTTTTCGCTTTGGCTGGGAAAAAAAATCCAAATGACAATCCAGACACTCGATATTCCGTCAGCCGCTTCTCGGCGGAGAGTTAATTTTAAGCCGACATCGGACATGAACCATACGCAAGTTCAAACGAGGGCGTGTATTTGCTCAACAACCTCGCGAGAACTCCGTTCCTGTGCTATGATTTGTGCTTCGTTATTAGAAATGCTAATCGCTGGATTGGAACTGAAAAATATGTTTAACATATATGTTAAACTGCAGAAGAAAGAAAAAAATGGCTGATATATTTCTACAGATGTAGGTTAAAGGTGAATGTGAAAAACAGCGAGAGACTCCGCGACGAGAGAAAAAAAAGGGGTTGGCCCACGAGCGAGACGAAAATAGAAACGAACGAAGGAGGAAAATTGAAGTCAGGGGAGGAAAAGCGCCGAAGATACGACGATGAGAGGAACGAAAATACGAGAACGAAACGGGGGCAGGGGGCAGGTTTTTCAGCTCGGTGAAGCCAATTCAGAGCCGGAATTTATCCTATCAATTTCTGCTTGGTGGAGTGGCAAAGAGCTCGACAGCGCTCGCTGTTCGCTGTATTAACGCTACACACTGCCTCTGGCTCAACAAGCCAGCACGAGTACAATCCACGTTTATAATGTGATATGCGCGGGGACCATTGTTGCTCACGCCTTGCTCCAATAAATGGCAACCGTTTCTTATTTGTATGTACTCTAAACCCCCCTCATCACCCCGATACGACCCATCACACACAAAAATCCTCGCTATTAACCCCCTGCCCTCTACTTCGGCTCAATTTGCAACCCAATCTTAAAATCGTTCCTTTTTTAAATTATTATCTAAAATTACCCCGAAATTATTTTAAAGTTCACAACTAAAACTAAAATTAAAACTGAAATAAAAATTAAAACTAAAATTAAAATTGAAATTAAAACTGTAATTAAAATTTTAAATGATTTAAACCACTAATCGTCCAATTAGATTTTTAATCCTGTGAAATGAAAAAAAAAGAAATAAACTCTGATTTTCAGTTTTTTTCTTTTATCTTGAAATAATGACCTCTCAGCTGGGGTAATGAATGGCGCGAAACAAAAGAATCGATGACATAAAATAAAAGAGGAGAAACAGCGAGTTATAATAAGCGCATTAATTGAATCACGCGCCGAGTACTTTGGCTTACCGCGAAGTCACGCCTGCTGCGCGTATTTCGTGATCGAGCAATCGAGCTCCCGGCGAGAGAATCACTTTGGACCTAGTGAGCGCTTTGTTCCGTCAACAATCGACTTTCAAATCATAACCATCCATAACTCCACCGACCTCTATTTACGTTCGTGTACACATAATCATACGTAAATATGCCCATGAAGAATCGTTTGTGCGACGTAAATCATACGCAAACCGGGCGCCGCACGTTAATCCACTTCTCGAACATCGATTATTTGTAAATGATTAGTCAACTTTTGATGAAAACGTTTTTCTAAATTTTTTTAAAACTTTTTAATTGTGTTTGGAAACTTTTTTTTTTTTAATAATTGCAAAATGTACTATTTGCAAAAATTTATAAGACCCGACGACTGATTTTAATTGTAAAAAGTGGAATAACACGTTTGGCAAAACTGCATACAATAACGCAGCACTCAAATGTCAATTACCATTTGCGGTAACCCCTCTCGTTGAGATGTGTATTTTCGACTTGTGGAAATGAACGCTTTTGTCGTCAATGCAAAAGCCAATAAATAAGCGAAAACGCTAGGCCGAATGAAAGCGGGCAAAAAAAACTGTCGGCACTCGAAATAAAATAGCTAGGCGCGCTCGACAACGCTGCACACTTAAAAAAGGAAGAAAAAAAAAGATTAATAATTCGGTCGCAGCGCAGAGTACCGGCAGCCAAGTTGGTTTTTATGAATATTCGAACACGCGCCAATAAATTCGAATCGCATGACGAAAGGGTCGCTAGAACGTGAAGTGGTCGGCGTCGTCCGTCGATAGATTTCGCCCCGGCTCGGGTTGACGAAGGGACGCCCAGGTGAAGGGGAGCCGACCAGAGTCACAGCAATCGGTCAGGTATATCGCATGATTCTTGCGAAAAAAAAATCACCATGTCGCACACACCTTCGTCCGTTTCTACCGTCTGTCTGGTCTGCCCCTCTCACACTAGTCAACCTATCCCTGTCTCCTCTCCCTCGCATACCTAACCCTTGAACTTCTCAAGCTTCTTGTCCAAGAGGTCCTTCTCGGTGCTTCGTTGCTCAGGCATTGGAATTTAACTTCGCTTCGTATTCAAATTTGATGCTCGAACGCAGCTCCCAATGTCGAACAGTGTGAGAAGTTGCGATAGTCTGTTTACCCTCACTATTTATTACCCAGTTATTTCTTCTTCAATGATAGTTCACATTTTTTCTCTTTGCTTCATAATAAAGTTTCAGTACTAAAAAAAATTGAAATTAATTTTAGAACTCAATGAAATTTGAAATATCTAAACATGTACCTATTATCGACATTTTTATTTGTTAATTCAAATAAAAATTCGGAGTGTCTCTCTTATCCTGGCTGAGACCCTTAGTTAAAAATGTTAAACCTAATATAAACTTTACTGCACCTGAATTAGAAATTTTTATTCATTTAAAAGATGTTGAGGATGATAATTTTTTTTTCTCCATAGGTGCTTCTTCTAAATCTGATGATCGTACATAAAACATGAGTTCGTGACCCCTTTCAGAGAAATGCGCAGTTGCAAAAATTTGTCCCCTGCAGATATGCTTCTCGGTGTACCGCACAGCTGTGTTCAGCTCTCGTTGTTCCTCTGGCTCCGTTGATTCCGAACAATCCCAAAATCAGTCTCTAACGGGTTGCTCTCGCGGTGCCTGCGTGTATTTGTTTTACGAGCTCGTTTCTGATTTTGCACTCAAAATCGTGAATTGCTCATAAAGCTGGAAAAAATCCACGCTGCGTCTTTTGTCTATGACGCTCGCCGTCTTGCCGCCCATAATTACGACGCTTTTTTGCTCGCTTTTTTTTTTCATCTCTGACGCAGTCTGACACTGTTTTGTGCGTCGCGCCATTCACTTGCTATCGTGTGTCAATTAAGACGAATGTGTGCGTCAGTTTCTGCCAGATACTCAGTTTTCGTTGCGAATTACGGCGATGTAACGTTGCCACCTCTCCTTTCCTTTTTTTTTCTTCTTTTTTTAAACTAACTGTTCAAAAGTGCAGAAATAATGTTAATTACACGGGCAAAAAAGTTGCCGGACTGAGACAAAGAACAATGTTAAGCCAACGGAAAATATACTTGACATTACATTGTTAAAATTTTCTGTCGAGATAAAGAGCGACGTTAGAAGAGAAAAACCCGTTGCAAAAAAAAGATACCTTCCATCTACATTTTTTTTATCAACACTGATGCTAATCTTTGAATATCATTGCAATTGTTTTTAATTAAAAAAAAAACAAATTTTAATCATCATTCAATTACTGAAATTTAGGTTATCATTTTAAATTATTTCATTAAAAAGCAATTAAGAAGCGAGTATACTAGAACAACCCCGGCAAATTATCCATAATGGTTGATTTGGAGTCGTCAAGTACGACTATCATATCGGGACGGCGTATCGAGCACTGTGACACAACAGCCAACTGTCATATGTGCATTACAACTACTTAATTAGTCTATCCAAAGCATTACATATAGGATAAGCGTTGTCGTGAATAGGACAAGATACATGGGGTAAGGTAGGGCTCGTGGGGCAGCCACCCCGGGGGGTAGACAAGATTATAATCTGTCCCATTATTGTGCCATCGACGTCCCGAAGGGGATTTTTCCATTCGACAATGCAGTTACACTTTTGTGCATTTAGCATCGCGTGCCCCACATCGTGACAGCGAGCCCGACGACAAATTGAGACGCAACTTTATCGGGGCGACCGGCGGCTCATCATCCCGACCAAAAAAAGGGGTCCATAATCCTACCTGCATATGATGTTCTCAGCATTGTTTGCCGATCCCGGCGACATACGGAGGACACGTGGGACCCCTCCGGAGTCAGGGGGACACGATTGACAAAACGCGCTTAAATACGCCCGCTGAAATCTCGGCCGATCTGCAAACATGCGTGCGAATCCGCGGGGGAGTCCGGGTACATGTCGTCCAGCCGATGTACACTGCAAAAAAATAAACAGACGTCTGTAATTGAAAACCTTCAGATCTTAAAACTAGAAAAAAAATTATTCTATATATATAAAAAAAATAAACATTTGAAATTTTGAAACTAAACAAATTTCTCGAATCTCCTCAAACGTGGAATTGATTCATTTGATTTAAAAATATTTGAACTTGTAATTTGCATAATTTTGTATTATTTTCTTTTTGACAGTTTGGTGATCCGTTATCTTACAATCTCAAAGGATAATCCATAAGATATAATATCTATAAACAGCCATCATGGGGTAATAACAGTTATTACAGGCGTGTTGACAGCAATACCAAGACTAAAGAGCAACTGGCGGCGCTGATACAGCCGCAGCACGCTAACGACCTCTGTCTAATATATTACCGTTGGTAATCATGCTACCTGCACTCACAGGGCGAAACCGATGAAGCGTGCCGGTGTACTTTTATATGTGCGATCTGGACAAACCCTCGCAAAGTTGCGTGCACGCGACACGGCTGCGGCAAATTAATAATCGGGGCCGGCGGCGCGATCGGGATTTGACAGGGTCAATATGTAACGGCAAACAGCCTGCAGAGTATCGGGATACTATTGCAACGTTGACAAATACACTTGGGCTATCGTATTGTGCGAGGAACGTTTTGAATGGCCGACCTCTCTCCAAATAGACACTCGGGTGCTTGCGTTTGTGCGGATTCGTACCACGGGGGGCGCTCCGAGTTTAATTGAATCAATCTGCAAATTATGTTCTGTTTTCAGCTATCGTTGCGGGCCGATATTTGCTCTAGCGGCGAAACAATTTTGTAACGCAAATTCAGCGCGAGATGTTAAATCATATCTGACAAAATTGACACAGTCGGCGTTTCGAGTGAGCGTTGAGTTTGTAAATTTGATAATGGTTGGCATCAAACAGGGCGACGCCGTGTAACGTAGACGTCAAAGATAAGAACGAGTATCGACAAACAGCGCGACAGAGCACAAAGACCCGAGCCAAAGGTGGAGGAAAGTGCACGCCAAGAGAGTTCATTAATATAGCAGAAACACAAGTAGCATTAATAGTACGCTAATGTGCTAATGAGGGTAGGGGCTGGGATTCTGTAACATGGCAGGGACGAACCCACCACGGTGGCCGAGAAGCTTTGTTAATGACCAGCCATGTTAGGTCATCAATTTTGAGAAATAAAAATCAAAGGAGGAAATTGTTCCAGAAATTTAAGATTCGAGACGTCCCGATTGATAATGAAGTCAATTAATTGTGTGCAACGAGGGCGTCTCGAAAGATGTCTCGCATTCCCGGCCGTTCAATTATGAAAATTGGAATCATTTGTTAGGAGCCATGATTGAACATTTCTGACACATTTTTTTTTCTCGTTCGGTGTTCAAGAATTGATAACATTCTTACAAGAGGAGCTACCAGCGTTGCATGCCACTCGGCGCCTATTCTCACGTCAATCAAGCCTGATGACCGCATTGCTAATGAGAAAACCGAGGACGAGTTTGCCAATCCCAACGCTTTTAATATACTGCGCTATCCAAGTGCATCTTGCGATTAATTTATCGGTCTTTCGCTTAAACTTGAATTTTTTTTTTCAACAGATAAACTACTTGACGGGCAAAAATTACGCTCGCTGTTTTGAATTAGCATAGACGATAGGATGAATTATAGAACGACAAATTCATTGAAAGAAAATTTCTGATATTTTGGTGAACTGAGTGTATAAATAAATGTTAATTATTATAATTAATTGGTTATATTCCTTTGTTTTTATGCAAATGTAAAATTTGGGTATTATCAATTGATTGGATTTAATGCTTTTGTTTCAGATTTTGATTTTACAATAAAAAATAATAAAATAAAAATTGTGTACTCTTAACAGATATTTAACATTTGTTATTTATTTATTTTTAGAAAAAATAAAATGTACTTAAATTCATTTAAAAATTAAATTTTTTACAATAATTTGATCAGAAAATGACTATGTATAGCTGAATCCTTTACATAGAAATGTTCACATCGATTCAACAATTTATAACTATTGAATCCAAATAATTAAAACTTTGAACAAAAAAGAAGACAAAATTGTTTTTGATCATTTGCAAATCAAACATTTGTTTGCGTAGGTTGGTTTCATGTTGATACATTTAGGTATGACGTTGACAGAGACACTACAGTCTTGAAATCAAAGTATGGGTTTTCTTCATCCGGTACAATACATTGTTTATCCGTACGAAAAGTACAATTTGAACAAAGGAAGCGGAATCAGTGAGTAGTATCAAAGTGTGTTTCATCCCGTAATGGCTATGGAGTCGAATTGGCAACGATCCCGGACGAGTACAATGGCTCGACTCCCACGGCCGGCTCTCATCTTCGCTTCTACCTTTATCGCTCGTTCCCTCGTGCCCCTCCCTGCGGCTGGACCTCGCGGTGGACTCGTGGGTGGGCCGCGTTCGCGGCACGCCACCTGTAATTACAGGTTCCTTATTTACCGCCTGTTACACACTTCGTTAACGGATCACTTATAAAGTAGTCTGGTACGCCACTTAGCAAGATAGGCAACACCTTCGCCTCCTCGTCTCGGCCGTTGCCTTTCCCTTTCTCTTCATTAGCCTGTGCGATTGCTCTTGTCCTTATCGCAGCGCCATTTCTTCTCTCTCGTTGTTCCTCCGCATCTTTTCATCTGCCTGACCTGACCAGTCCAATACTCGCTCTCGTAAATGAGACGAGTCCGGTCCGGATGATGAGCTGGTGTGGATGGTAATGTGCCACTCCTCTCCTCTCTCTCTCTCTCTTTTTATGAATGAATCGCGTGCATGTCGTGCCAGCCAGTCAATTAATACTGCCTCAGACAACTCAAGTTTGTTTTCGCGCGGCTACGCCAACTTTTGTTTCTAACCACCGCACACGGCTCCGGCCTATAATTTACTTTCCACTTCTCAACTTGAAGCGCGTTCAAAGTCGTTTGTTCAGCCGTCGACAGTTCCTCGTTTCCCCACGCAGCAATTCGTGTTACACTTTTTGCCGCCTAAGTGAATTTCGTTTGAGAAATTCGCAAATTCGATTCCGCTTGGTCTGACGAAGGAATTAAAATTTTTTTCGCTCCTTCCAAGAATGCGTCTCGCGCGAGTTTTGCACCGAAAATGTTTCTACTATTGAAACGAGGATGAGACATAAAAGATATGGACTTGCGCCACTTCATTATCGCGGTAACTTCTTTTTTTTTCCCCAACCTACCAAGAGTTAATTTAGCGATTAAGGTATAAAGCAGCGTCTTTTATTTCTAATCGGAATTTTCTAATCCCGTTAGAGGAATGGTTGAAACGAATTCCATCGTGTCGAGGACGTGCAATTAATTTCTTCTCCGCGACGCACACATGAGCCAAGCACCGGGGAAAATAAAGTAGTAAATCTACTGACGGCAGCGCAACGAAAAATTTATCCGCAATTCTCGTAGTAAATCTCATATGTACGCGGCTCGTTAATTTTTCTGACACCGCGATATATATGTTTTTACTTCTTCTTCTTTTCATCAAAAATCATCGCGGAACTAATGAGATTTCTTTTTATCACGCATGTCACACGTGAAATCGGATATCAGCGGAGCCAAATTCGTCCGCTCTATATCTGTCGTGGCGCAATCGTCAGTCGGCGCGGGATTGGAGTGAAAAAATGTTCGTCGTCGAGATATAATTGCGATTGTAATTAAAAAAATCCTTGTTAAAAAGGGCGCGGGTGCTTCTCTCGTTGCGTTCCTACATTGTGACAAAGAAAGCGAAAAGGAAGAGGAGTAGACAAATGAGCAAGAGAGTGGCTCCGGAGGAGAGCGTCGACAACAGAGTGGCGTAATTGGAATGGTCGCGTGCGCCCGCCGGGTACAATGGACACTCGGCCGAGTGCAAATTATTAACGTTCTGGCGTCCCCTTCGATATGCATGAGCCTACTAGGCGACCGATCCAAAGACGCTCTCTTTCAACCACCAACCCCTCCGGTTGGTCTTATGACGACGCCTGTTAAGCCATCATCTGAGATCTAAAAAAAATACATACCTCTTTCATTTCTACATACGCCCCTGATCTGTTTGTTTAGCCGAGGGAAAAACCACAGTATTTTTGTTCCGTCCCACTTCTGCGATTAGAAATCGATCCAGTAATCTAAAATGAAAAACAAATTAAAATTAAAAATTAAACTCAACAAGTTATAAATGTGGAAAATTGAAAAAATAAAATCTTTATTAGTATATTTTTTTAAATTAAACATTGATGGTGGACAGAGTTGCTAACCAGTGCAACAAAGGGGTGGGGAGGGGGTGGAAAAAAAGCAACAAAAATTCGCGTTAAACTCGCACAAAGCCGTAACTCGTTTTTTCCATTACGCGCGATACGCAGAAACGCACGTTTTGTGGCGGCCTTACGTAAACTGTCTTTCCGCGTCGCGATCGCTTTAATATTCGCATGATATAAAGCCGCTCGGGCAATGAGCCATTAAAAAGTTGCAATTAGCATTTAAAATATAAACTCCTGAACAGAGACATCGTGAAACGTCTAATGAAAAGACCTTTTAGATTGGCTAAATGCCTTTCAGTCGTGAAACTACATAGCAACCCTTGCTCGGCTCGCCGGGAGCCGCGATTCAAATGGAGCTCAACCCCTGATTGGCCACCCGTTTGCGCTACCCCGGCTTGTCTTTCCTCTCTCTTGGCATTCATAGGGGTCAGAAGAATTTCAAACTTCGCGAGCGGATTTATTTTCAGCATTGTGGCCTCTTCAGCTTCAACAGTGCGTTGCCTGCACTTTTCATCAGCAAAAGAACTAAACAATATGAGGCAAGAAAAGAAAGGAACTCCATTCGCACTCGCGCATCGTTTAGATCCGCGAGCTGCCGCTCGACTACTCTGAGAGATCCACATTGACTGACCGCCGGAGCTTCTCATCGCCTTTATTTCCTCGGCTCGAAACGCCGCTTTTTTCGACATTTTTCAGCTCTCGCTTCTTTGCATCTGTTCATACAGAAACCCACACCAATTACTGACGATTTACTTTCTATATTTTTTCCACAAATCTTTTTCTTCCACGTTTATTTTACTCTTTTTTTTTCTCTTTCCTGGATCTCAACATACAGACAGCTTTTGTGAGGTCAAGGAGCTTTTTAATTATGAAAAAAAAAATTGGATGGAAAAAAATTTTTATCGTCTGAAAAAAATCGGATAAGTGTACGTTTGACGTTTTATTTTTGTTTGTTTTTTTTTTCGTAAATAGAACGCGAAACGCGGCGGTCCTTGATAAATTTGTGGGATGCTTGCGATGTATCGAGTCGCATTTTAGTTTAGGCTTCTGGTTATCAGATTCAATTATCTCTCAGGATTGGAATTCGGCATTCAAAATTATTCATTATCCAAGGTGAGGAACGAAAGATGAAAAAAGGTGGCAGAGCGGAATGCGGCCAGGCCAAAAATAATCATTAAATCCCACTTGAAAAGTCTTGATTTAATCGTTGTCTAACAAACAGAAGTAACTCCTGGTTTTTGATCGTGCAACACACTCGCCACTTAATCAGCAATACACTCTCCACTTAATCAGCTTACGACTCGGATTATTAAACAGAAAGGCAAATCTTCAGGTTGTGGTAGAGCCTAAAAAAATGAAATTTTTTGCTCGGCGACATTTTTTTGTGAGGGGGTGATCCGAACTGCGAGGACCTTTCTACAGTTATGAAATCCCGGGCGTTTCCTCCGCAGGATCCTCTCTTTTCATCGGGCGACATCGCTCCCGGCTCGGTTTAATTTGCTGATTAGGCAGGAACGACAAGGAGCGGAAAATAATCGGCCTTTCAGGCTCTCGCATTTTTCAATCCTCTTCCTTCGACAGTTGTTCCTTTCAGCGATCCAACACGCTGGTGCGCAGACCTTGTATCTTCCAACCGCCCTTCCGTCTCTTATTCTTTGTCTTGCTCCAAGTTCGCGAAAGTCGCAACCTCGTTATCGCAGACTGTTCCTTCGATTCATAACGCCCCTCCGTCCGCCGAAACATGAATGCGATTCTTATTCCCAACTCCAAAATAAAGTTTTCAACGTCGGTGCTAATAATGCGATCTCCGCGGCCATAATTATTCTACGACTTTTTTCATCCATCCATCTCTCTCTCTCTATTCTATCTCTCTCTCTCCCTCTCTGTAACTTTGACTTGGGCTTTTTATTTCAACGAAATTTCGTCCCTCCAATCTTATGACATGTCCCGGAAGAGGATCCCGAAGTGCGCAACGACATTCATCCGTCAGATGTTTTGGAGCTTTTTTTCCCCTGCCAAAAAAATTTGAGACCCGTCGTATCCGCCTGGCCGTGCGATGAATAGTCTCCGGCTAATTTGTTTTGAGACATTTTCACGACCTTGCATTCGTCTGACTCTAATGACTCGTTTCAATTATTCCAGATTGAAAGGACAGGAAGAATTTCGTGCACGATTGTGTGCCGATGAATTGATAAGCAAAGTTGCGCAAATTCGTCGGATAGTTTCACAAGTTGAATCCTGGTAACTTGTCAAGTTTGTCCGGCGGACTGACAATGTTACTATCTCAGATCTGCCATCAGGATCGTGTATTTCTTTTTCGTTAAGAATGTTGGCGGCGTGAAATCAGCTTTTCATGCAAATTTCATTTTTTTGCATGCAAAAATATAATTTATAAACAAATGTACTGATTTTTAAAGTGCATAGAATCATACATTTTTTTGATTCGAATTTTGATAAGAACTGAAAATAAATAACGTGTAGAATCAAAATCAAACTTATAATTATGTTTCTAACTTCTGTCTTTGTCGTTGGTAAACACCATACCCCAACCATCTTGAATGAAAATAACTCACCCAGCCTAAGAAACTCAACCAAGATTAAGAAACACATAAAACAAAAGCAGACTTGGTGGCACTTAACAAGATGATAATGTTGTCACATTAAAAACTCAAGCCCCAAAAAAAAGTTGCGATGATATTTCGTTGACGAAAAAAAAAAAAGAAGGATCTCCCAATCATCTTAAAATTGATATTCAACATTCCCTCGCCACTCATCCATCCTGATCTACTGTTAATCCTTTCGATAAACGAGAGAGAGAAAAAAAACACATCCGACAGTCAAAATTCGATGAGCGTAGATAATCCCAGCGCGCTGCGTATGATGAAGTGGAGGTGAAATAAGATACAAATGAATAAGACAACGCATATATCTTTGCCGGGCGAAAACTAGAGTGAGGCCCGCTGGAGGATAAAAAAAAGCGAGACTGAATAAAAAGCAGCGCAGCACACCTTACGAGGAGGGGCTGAAGCGAGTAGGACAAGGAAGGTCGGGCGAGCAGCAGCCAGGCAGGCATCTCATCAGATTAAAAGTTCCAGAGACATAAATAAATGAGCTGCCGGGTACAATGGGCAGAGAGGCGAAGCGGAGCAACAGAGACGCCGGGAGCAGCGGGTGACTGGTCGTTGGCTGCGGGTTTCGCGTATATCCACTCCAAGTATATTGCGACCGAGCAACACACCATACTGGCGTACTTCGGTGTGTCCCCTGTCTCTTCTCGTCCTTTCGGCTTGTCCTCCTCGCCACTTATACAAAGCCCGTCCTCGGCTTTTATTATACAAGATGCAAGATAGCCCTCGCTACTTCGCCGAACGAGCGTCCACCCACCCGAACAGACCGTTCCAGCGAAAAACAATCGGCCGATTTTGCTGATGCCTTTGGATTACGCGATACCGTTTCTGGGCTTCGCCAAATCAGAGCCCTCTCCTCACTCTAATAATGCCAGAAATCAAAATGATTAAAAGCTTCCGTTAAGGGAAGCCCTACCCTAAACACATTTAAAAAAAAAATCTGAAAAAAATGAAATACATTAAAGTAAACGAACAAACGTAAAATTCATTTTTTATAAATGAAAGAAAAAAAATTGTTAGGCTTTTTTTCAAGGTTGCCAGGATAAGGTCCCTTGAGGATTTGGAACATGGTGACGAATCAAGCACGTGGGTAAACGTTTTTCGCGCACGTTGCATCATCTAACTGATGGCTTCGCGCTCCAAACTTTTACCGCTGAAATAATGCGAAAAATGCGCGACCTTTGACCGGTTGCGCTTGCACGAGAAAATACGATTTGCGGTTTATAAAGTTCACACCGCCGTGCGCTGCTGTCTGTTTGAGCCATCGGGCGCGAAAGCCAAACCGCAGAATGGAATTACTCCTGCTCAGTTGTTTGTGACGACGAATAAATGGATTTGGCTATCGATTTGCGATGTTTATTTGTCGTGCGAGCCGCTCACGTACGCGCGCTCTTTTTTTTTAACTCGAAATTAACAAAACCGAAAGCGCTCTGTGTCCCCGTGGCAAAAAGGATTGTCGCATTTGGACCGATGGACATCAACACTCTTTTAATCGTGCGTGTTATTTCATTATTTTCGTCGGCATTACAAATTAACAATTACACAAATATCTCGAGGCGAGAATCGATTTTTCAAATTTTGCGATTTCAGATCTCTCACTTCAGTTGCAACATCTGAAAAAGTAGAATTGAATTAACAATTTTTGTAACTTTTTCCTTTAAAATAAATTTTACATCTTGGCAAAAAATTGTTCAAACAAATCCGTCTTTTTTGTCGTTGAAATACAAATACACAAATAATGGATAAAAAGTGAGACTCGTCTATCTTCTTCAATATACTGAATGGATGTTGGTCCAAAGTCGTCGAATATTCAAGATGATCCGCGATTTTCGTTGTTCGTTCCTAAACCGGGGATTGAGTCCGGAAACGGGGATTTTCATGTTTCAGCAATATTAGGGTGTACCCTGTCTCGGCGCATACTTTCTTCTCGCGTCCCAACCGTCTGTCTCGGCAGAGAGGAAAACCCCACAAATATTAAGAATAACCCCTCGACACCGCGGTCTACCTATCTGGAAGCCTTGCCAAAGCGGATTTAATTTTATCTCTCCTCTCAAGGGTGGCCCTCGTTCCAGTCCTTATCGCCGCTTACGGACGCTCAACTTTGTCCGACAAACATATTTTCGTCTACCTATTTTTAATCAGTCAATTAAATTCACCGTCCGAGTTTCAATTCCATTTGTACTTTTCGAATTGTTCCGAAGCGCAGATTAAGGAAGGTCTCAGGCGTGTTCTCATTCAATGTTCGATACGGGGGAACAAAACTCATGTGCTCTCTTGCGCTAAATCTGCCAGATATCGTCTCTAATCAGCAGCGCCCCATGTACCACCGAGAGAGTTTACAAAAGGCGAGCGCTACGTCAGCAGGACCATCCCATGCGATATTTTCTTTTCAACCAGTCAGCATCGACGAATATTTATTAATTACTGCGACTCTCTCCGCAACTCACGGGACATTTAATCTCCGTTCAAATAATTCTTTTATTCCTTCTCAAGACATCTGTCAGCACAAAACTCGGCGAAAAAACATTCGGTTTCCGCCAAACAATGAATCTTTTCAGTTGAATGATTTTGTCAACTCTTATTCCCCTTCGATTCTACCAAGTACTCTAAGAAAGTTTGAACAATTTGAAAAAAAAAAAAAAGATTATTATTTTTTGTTGCCTTTTTTTTCTTTCCTTTTTTTTTTTGTTCAATTCTTAAAAAACATTTTGAAAGATTTTGATACCCTTTTGAATGGATGGTGAGTTGATTTGATTGAAACTGCAACGATTGTTCAAGTCGTTCGCAAACATACGACTGGGGTGGGCGAACTTGACGCAGAAATATGTATCCGACAAAGTTGTATTACAAGGCTTCCAATCCTCGACTGAGAAGTCTTTGGTGTCAGCAACAGTAGTAGCTACCGGAGCCCAGCAATTCTCATTTACATGCGCTCGCCCTTCGCCAATAAACTCGCTCGGTTACTGTTCCCCGTCAGATCAAGTAATTAGTTATGTAGCCGTGAGCTTTGCGTCCTTTCCGTTGATCCTGGCATATTTAGACGAGGCTGAATTCTGAACCGCCGCTGTCTCCGGAAACCTTCCCTGCACAAACATTCGCCCAAACTTTATATAACGACTATCATCACAACTCAGTCTTGATTGTATATTTAACATTGAAAAACATTTTTTAAAAATTGCCAAGACAAAACGGAATTTGAATTTTTTTAAATACAAAACACTAAATGAATTATTGAAAAAAACTGGTGTTGATGTTTTTTTTTTTAATAATAATCTTTATGAACAAGTTTTTTAACTAGTCAGGTTGTTTTAACTCGATACAAAACGTTAGTCAAAGTTCCGGGTTCAGATCTATCGTTTTCATCCACTTTACAAAGCAACAAGCGCTAGGAGACGAATAAAAATTGTATAAACTGGTATTCAATTAAGTATGTAATCATAATTCATTGGTTTTATCAAATTCAATGATCTCGAATTTCGGCAAATTGCGCTGCCATAATACGTGGATGAATTTTTAATTAAAAAGCTGTCAATTGCAACGAAGGCAAACAACAATGTAAACGAACATTATACTTTTTAATAAATTGTTCGCGTTTATTTCAATAAACGTGTAACACTCTCGGTTGAAAAATAAATATCCCAAAAGGGATACGCTTGTAATCAAACCATTTCAAAAAAAAATAAAGAAAAATCCATCAAATATTCAATCAAAAGGAAAATGAAAAAAAAAATTTTTTTTCAATTAATCCGAATGAAAAATGGGAATGCAAACAAAAAAACTGTGAAGGTGATGACGGAGGTAACTCAATATTGGATGGATAATTCTCAAACGGCGCTCATTCCAGACCGTCAAAATTGCGATCAGTTTATAAACGCGAGAAAACGAAGAGTCATGTTTTTCATTCTCCCTTATCGATATTCCTCGGCTGATATATCAATCCGAAGATAGGCAAGTAAGAGCTCGAAAAGAGGTATTCCTCGGTGGCAGCCATTGGTCCAGTGGACCGTTCGAAAAAGGATGGACGGAGGGATGCAGAATGGGAAGGAATAAGCTGGAAGGCAGATGAGAGAGGCGAGGCGGTGGCAATCGATCCGATTTTCCAATCTCGCTCGACTGTATTTGAACTCCGGCATCGCGAACGCCTGAGCGTATTGCACGACGACGTTATATGGTGCAGTTGCCCCGCATACCTACAGAGCTTTGCCTGCAACCAAGCAATGTTGAAACTTCGCGGACCAATATTCTTTATTTCCCGGTACAAAATACATCAGTTACTATTCCGTCTCACTATTCTTCCCCTCTCTATTCTTTACTTTTTTATTTTTTGCACTCGTTCAATTTTGCAACGATAATACAATTTAAATAAAAAAAAAACGAACGAAAAGATGTTCCTTTAACGTCGACTGTAAATTTGAAGCCCATTTATTAAACCGGTTAACATTTCCGTCGAAATTTGCAATATTGGAGGAATTTTATTATCCCTCGAACGAATCTTTATTAAAGTTATAACCTGATCTATTTTTCGAACAAGAAGGCAAGATGTGTTTTTAATCATCTTACGTTTAGCGGGGGGTGCAAGATGTATACAAGATATATAAATATATACAGGGTACAGTGTACATGGATATAAATGTATAGTAGCTGTGGCCGATGCTGCGATTGAATGCTAGGAATTTCATCATGAGTTGAGTCGCGGGACGTAGGAGGATGGGTTGGAAGTGGAAGAGGTGGCGGAGGCAGAGAACCGCCCTCGGCCACCCCAACAGCCTCGAGCGAACGTCGAACGAGCACGGACTAACGGGGCCAGAGCCCCTTGCTTAGCAGCGGCCGTTCCAATCATGATTCCGCGCTGCACCGTTTGAAGTCTCGATTGAAAAGGGGCGGAGGTTTGACTAAAGAACGAGTGCTAGCTATCGGCTATTCTACTCTCTGTATGTATACCCTCACAATCACACACGTACATATTTCTATATATTTATGTGTGAACATTTACCCTGTACGCTGCTTCCTAAATGTAAACCTTTTTTTTCACATTTTACCCTCCTTTATATCCATATTTGTACCTTTTTTAACTCCAATATCCACTGAGTGTTTATTTCATTTCTTTTTTCTTCTATATTGCTTTTTTGAAAGGCAAGAAAAAATTGCACAATAAATAAATCTGAAATGAGGAGATGAATGGATGAGGAATTAATTGACCTTTTTGGAAGTGCTTGATGCAAAATGGCTACAGAGTGCTGTTTGGTTTTGGCCTTGTCATTAGAACTATTGAATGTTACTGTAATAAAGATTCGCAGGTTGTAGAGGTCTTGATTCAGTGGTTCGAGGTAAACGCTCATCTGCAGATTAGTATTTAGTTCGGAACGGTTATCTCGCTGGTAATCCTCATTTATCGAACCTTTGTACGATTATTTTAATCCCATCCTCTCTAATCTGCGTGTGGTGTTGAATCGAATTGATTTTTTATCAATCGTTTTCTGCCAACCGTAATCTACACTAATCGACCAACACAAAAAGGTGTATGATTATATAGTTCGAACAAACAAAAAAAACTTAATTGTGTGACTAAACTTCCTGCAGAATTGTGTTAGTTGACAATTTTTGAAACCGTCGACAACGCGGTTGTACCAAATTTCGTTTCACTTTGCCCTAAATCCATAACCTGGAAAGTACTCATAACTTCGTTCGTGTTTCCGAACATCATATAATGGTACACTAATCCCGTTTTAGTCTCTGCGATGTCGGAGATTTGATAGGATTTATCCCGTGCCTCGGATCTCATAATTCTTTTAACTATGATTCACTCTACGTAGATTTGCTCTACGAATTTTCATCTCAACTGTAATGTCTCGCGTGGAAATAAAACGTTTTGTCAAAAACTTGAAGAGCAACAAAAACTGAATTTTCAATGCATAGAAAATAACCCTACATATGTTTTTTTTTGTTGTCTGAAACGCCAAGTCGAACAAAAACGAATCCATACTTAGATCCTTATCAAAGATTATTGCATTGTGCTGAGATTTGAAAACAGAGATTCCGTGGCTGATAAAACGTTCTCGTCATTTGCATTGTATTTCATAACAACGTGTCACAAACAGTGTTACTTTATGTCGCCAGCTGTTAACAGGAACGATCTAATCGCCTAGATGAATAGTTTTTTGATGTAATTCAACTTTGAGTGGCCCTTCCTCCCGGGTCACATATATCTTATTTCATCAAGATCCCAAATTAGTGTCCCCGAAATACACTCCACACTTTTATTGTCCAACTCACTCGGTCCCTCGAATTAAACTCACAGCACATAATTGCACTGAAGAAACAACGTTTAAATCAATCACGTATCATAATCGTAAAATACAAATAATAAATCATGAATATTCAAATTCTTCAGATTGAAAAAAATTTTTTTTTCATTACAAAATATAAATTTCAGTACCTGTTTCAATGAAACATATTTGTCTTAATAATAATAAATATAATAATAAAAAAATTATATCAAAAACGTCAAATACCAGCGTGTCATCGTATGCAGACAACGTGGTAAATGTGAAAAATGCGATCCACCCGGCGGTTATACCGAGAAATCCCAAAATTAATCGCAAATCCACGAGATTGTCGGGATTCCAACGCCATAATCAAATAATTTCCATCGTGTTTTGCCTTTGATGCTAAGTTTAAATAATTTGAATCAATTTTCACGATCCAAGGGACCGAAAGTACATTTTAGCTGAGGAACAACTTTTTTTTTGAAAACGGTCTAAGAGCGTTGCAATATCACGCTGACGAGGGGTATGAACTAATGAACGAGTGAATGAATGAATGAACGAATGAAGGAAGGAACCAACGAGGGGACACGAGGGCCGATGCTATCGCTATTCTTTGTGATGAGATCCGGCACAATGATACGCATTCTCCGATATGCGTACGTGGACCTGTAATGCGAGCCAGTGAGCGAGACTATCCTGGCAGGATCGCACCGAGCGAGAGCAAGACAGAGAGCTTGGCTTCCATTTTCGCGAGCCCATTTCGTTAATAAGGCGTTTCCCCGTCTGTCGTCGTCATTGTAGCCGCTTTGTTCGACGAGGTCAAGCGGAAAACTCCTCGGGTTATTGATTTCCATTTTTTTTTCTTTTTTCTCAAACCACTTACAAAAAATTTAATGTTAAAAAAAGCTGAATCAATTTCCAGTTGAAATAGTAATCGATTACTTTTTGTTGCAGGTAAGCTCACAGTTCTACCCTCGAGGTGACGATGACTTTCGTTGGGTAAGATGTCCATCATTTTTTCTTTTTTTATCAAAACAAAATTTTTTTTTTCACTTGTATAAGTTGTTTACAAAAATAAAAAGCTATCTTCGATCAAATATAGATAAAAAAAATTCAATCCAGTTGCATTTTGTTTTATAACAATGTCAGCGCTGTTTTTATCGTCCGTAATTATTTTATATTTTCCTTTTAATTCTTGACAAAGTCTACTTAAAATATACTGAGATGTGAAACTAAAAAGATACACCTGAGATAACATTTTGAAAAACTATCAGGTCTGAAGACACACAAGCAGATTGTGCGAAACGTTAGCTGAGAAATAAAAAAAATGTAGACCTCAGTTAGGTGTACTTTGTTCCTCAAGGTCATGAGAACAAAAAAAATACAAAGTACTACAAAGGAATACAAGAAACATACACAAGCAATCACGTGTGCAAGAATGTAAACAAAATTTGTCACAAAGTCTGGGGTTCGATTCCAAAATGTTGGTTCAGTTGAATAATTAAAACGTACCGGAGCCCAGCATCACTCAACTATAATTGAGCAAGTTAGAAATTGGGGGCGAGATGAAAGTGTGCGGATATTTGCAGAAATTGAGAGAGACCCGATGAACAACGCAATTATATATTATAGAAAAATACACGGATGACAAAGCCCAGCACCTGCGGTTGTGTGCAATTCATCGTCACTAGTTGAAAGGTATCTACGGGGACGATCTGTAACACAAAAACACGAGGATGAAAACACTCGAGTGAGCTGTCTAAACAGCCGGTCCGGATCAGCACGGAAAGTTGGCGCTGGCAAAAGTATATCTTGACCAAACACATTTAGCCGGGCAAACAGATATTGTTTCATCGACGGGAGGGCACGTGCGATATCTCGATCCAGTCGCATGGGTCCAAATCTCCGGCTGGTAACATATTTGTCGAGGGGTGTTATTATGGAGGTGACGGCGCGCAGGACCCGGTGGGTCCGGGAGGAACGAGAGAGAAAGACGGAGAGAGAAACGTCGGAATGAGGAGGGTGGTTGTCGGCAGGATCAAAGGACGGCACACGGTCGAGCTTTCGAGGGGCGAGGGGGTGGCAGGGAATGGAGCTGGCAGGCTCCAAACGGGGTTCCCAACCAGCCATCTGCCCCCGGCGCCCCCGCGGGTCGAGCACGAATGGATGCTCGGAGGTGGAGGCGACAACGAGCAAATCTGATTTTCGCTCCACTTGCTATGCTTCCAGCTTCGCCGCGGCTGTTTGTGCCGCGTACTCTGGCCTCGACTTTGGCATAGTTCGCAGTTCGCATACTAAAGTCGGCCTTGCCTACCAACCTACCTACCTACCCATCAGGACGTCGCTGCTTCGATGCGCAACTTTCTCTGCGACGCAACCCGTACTCTCCGGGGACTCAAAGCCGCGTTCCTTTTTCTCCGATCACCGTCGCGCCATTATTGAGTCTCGCAAATTTCATGCCCTTACTTAAACTCCTTACCTCATATAGAAGTAGAAAATCACAAGTGTACAACTACGTCATGAAAAACTGGTCATGACAGAAATATTTAAGTCACATAATTTGTTATAAAATATTGATAAAAGACGCAGTCTCCAGACAACTAATTATTCTGATCACTTTTTATTACTTTATAATTCAAGATTCATTTTTTTTAATTATACGACGTGCACACACGATCAATAAATCAACGATTGATAACTACACTTCTGACTTGTACTTGTTCAAGTACAAAATTCACATGTTCAAACAATGTGGACAAGATATTTTGACACAATTATTTTATCCAATTTATCACTAATGATGCGATTTGGGAAGAGCTTTTTATGGTCTAGGACAAGAAAAATCAGACGAGTTGAATCCAGACCACAGACAGGCTTGCGATGTGCGAATGATGCAAAGGAACGTATAATCGCAAATCGCCATGCGGCTAAAATTTGATTGCGTTAGCATGCGGCTAGTTATTTAGAAATGCAACATCAAGCTCAAACGATTGGTTAACGCGTGGAGGTGAAAAGGAGATTCGGTCTAAACACGCAGTCCGGTAAATTAAACGAATGAGTAGTGGTGTTCCCGACACGAGATCAAAGTGCCGAGAGCCGGGCGACAGCGCTTTCCTGATGAGAAAAGAGAAGGGGGAGAAGGGGGAGGCTGTTGGCAGGCACGATGAGGAAAAGGGGGCGGGGGTTGACGAGAGGCGAAACGAGGGGTGGTTAGTCAGACTGCCGGGAAGAGAAAAGGAAAGAGCGAGGCGGGAGAGAAATTCGTGAATTTCCTCAGAGAGGAAAAACTTGATTACAAAATTTTCGTAGTAAAGTTAAAAGGATCGCAGAGGCTCTGCGCCTCGGCTAGATTGTAACACGTTGGAAATGAGGCGAGAACGAAACGTGACATCATCAAACGGAGGTTATTACAAACGATGGGGGATAGTGTGTTGGAGCGCAAACTAGCTGTCAACACTTTGTGAGAGCGCGGCCTCGCGAGCGCCACCTATTTGGGATCTTTGTACAAGGCGAACGGAAAATATTCTATCCCATTAATTTTGATCTCCTTTTGTGCGATCGCAGGGCGTCGGGGCTCGTTCAAATGTTCCCGTTAATTATGCCATTTACATTGATTTCATATCTCCGTCGCCTTATCGCTTGCATAACAGAGCGTCAATTCAATTGCCGCTTCCTTGAAAGCGTCGCCTCTCTCAATTTGTTAAAATTGAGATAAATTCTTGATTTGATAAAATTTACCCGCCGAGGCGACGATTCTCTCGTTTGCGCTTTTTCTTCAACGCAAACGAATTCGCGCGAGAAACAATAAACAACAAAGCTAAACAAAGTTTAAATTCGGTCGCAAACTTGAGCAACGCGAGATTACATCTCGAGTCGTACCTTTCAACGTTTTGTTTGATATCCAAATAGTGAGTCAAAAACCCTTCGTTCTTGCACTTTGACAATGCGCGATTACATAATCGAAGGAAGAGCCGACGATGCACGCGTGAGAGTTATGCAAGCCAAGATTATGTAGTCATCGAATGCAAACGCCTCATGGCACCGGTGCTAAGCGCCTCGCCCGATGGCGAAACGATGTGTTTAGACAGCACACAACGTTTCTCAGATCAAACGTCAGGTTGATTGCACGTGTGCTACCTTTTCGGCGCCTCTCGACAAGCTAACCGTCCACCTTTTTCGTCTTCGACAAATTTTCGCAACAGTTTGTGCAAGCTCGCTTGGAAAAAAATTTTCTACCTCACGAGATGTAAAGGATTTTCACATTCTTGGTGAAAATCGTTTGCAAAATTATATTTCGCAAGACTAAATTTTACTTGACAATAAATTCATAATAATTTATTTCAAAACGTGTTGGTGGGTTATTTTTAAAACAGTCTATCCTTGTTTTTGTTCAATGTTTTTAGCAATTTTTTAAATTTAAAATAATTTATTTATGATAATTTTTTTAATTTCAACTACTTTATTATTCAAATTTAAATTAGTTATAAGTTAGTGAGGTGTTAGAAGAGAATTGAATCTTTAAAAGAAAAATCAATTCGGTATGATTTATGCAAATCAAACGAGGATTGTCAGGGGATTATAAATAATTTAGTACGTACGAGCAAAGAAATCAAACTTTCAGTCGTTCCCGGACTTGTCACAATGTCGCACAGATAGAAGTTGCCGTTCAACAACTTGGCAAATCCTGTTCGACTTTTGAAATGGTATTTGTTTCCATTCGATCTGTCGATACAGTCGCGGCAAAAGTTCTGTGCTTGCGCTAGGTCAAGGTAAACGAATTGCTTTGGCAAAGAGTTCGGTGACTCAAACTTGGTAGCTCCGTGTACAAGAGCTAAGAAAGTTTGCTATCAGTTCGACATTAAACTTTCTTCGTAGCTGCGAAACAGTTGGAAGGGACAATGTGATAAGAATATCGGCAACAAAATTGTCAATAATCGACAACTTGTTCCGAGCCTTTGACTGAAATATTTCAAGTGCAGGACAAAACTTTGTTCCACGACAGATGGCACTACAGTCCGATTCCACACTTGAGGGATTGAAAATTAAAAAAAAATAACAGGATAGATCAACGAGGGGAATTATTTAGCTTTCATCAGAACGCCGTAATTTACTTAAATCTCGAGACATATGATGCAAACGGGTTGGCTTTTATTTACACCATTTATCTCGCACGTCACACAGTTATGATGCATGAACATTTGTACGTGAATACGGGCGGTTGATTCTTCGTATTCTGTGGAATAAGCGGAAACGGAGCCTGTTTCGAGGCGTGTACGTGCAAAGCTGATTTATACGCCACGCAAGAAGACATTTCGCCTAATGTCCATGCGTGACGGGTTCATAAAAGCAAAATTATAGGCTTCGCGCGGACGAATTAACCGGGTCGTTTTGCATTCGCCAAAACGAGTCACTACCGCGTTCCGTTATGTTTGCCCTTGTACTCTCGCACCGTCCATATAATTACGCAATATCAAAACGAGGAGGTTCCGCTAAAGGGGGATATTTGCAGACGCGTACACAGCGCACCCTTGCCTCTCGCTGCGCGTCTACCGTTTAACGCAGGCGCACGGCTTTATCCTGTTTAGTCTTTTCAGCGAGATCTACTCTGTATGAATACACAAAATGTGAATGCGCATTACAATTAGTTCCAAATCAATTGCTTTCAATGTTGTTCCGCTTGCAATGATAGACGTCCCATCAAAAGCGCAATCTCGCGTTTGTTGTCGTTTTGCACGTGTCGCGATTTTCATTTTTGTCCCGACCTTTTTTTTCTGCCATCATCAAATCAGTCTCCGCTCTTCTAACTCGTTACACTCTCAATCATCAAAGTCTGCCTTTTTTTTGGATTGATTTATTTCTCATACCTGGCTGGAAACTGGATTATGGTTCATGCAGTTCTACTTGTTTTGCTGCCATGTTGTTTGGGACTTGAAGCAATGCGGAAGATCTACTGCCACAGAGTTAGGGACTTTGTTTATAATAATTAACTTAACTGAGAAGAGCGCGATTCAATCAAGTATAGAAGAATTTTTAGCATGACAAAAAATTATTTCTACAAACTTCATCTCGAAAAGTAAAAAATTATTAGTCATTAACAATTTATAATAAAAACAGTATTTTTGTTTAGAAAAGTTTAAGATAAATGTGAGAATCATGCTCTTCTCGTTAAATTAATTTCCACTTTGGTTGTAAATTAAAATTAAACAACTGTTTAATTTTAAGGTGATGAACAAGTCAATCTAGTTTTGTCTTTTCTTTGGCATCGTTAGCGCCATCTTTGTTGCTCCTATACGACTTATTTTCGGAATTGTTTTATATTTTTGAGGTTATGAATTTTGCACTCCAGTATGATGATCAGGACGGTTATTAAGTTTTTGAGGTTATGAGATGAGTGAGAAGTGGTGAGAATGTCCGCGTCAAAGTTGCAGGATCGTTCAGTGTCCGTTCGGTTCGAGTTTGCCACAGTTACAAGCCTAGGAAAGTAGGTTAATTGTAATTTGTCGAATCAGATGAGGGCACAAGTTAGACACCTTTGGTCATAACGAATGACCCGGCGTAGACTTACAATCCTCCGAGCGAGCGTCGTGTACTTTTAATTTCGCGTATGCAAATACGTGTGCGTTCGTGTGGGTGGCTTTGTGTACACACGCGTATACACACGTGTGTGGCCGGTCTCGTGCGCACGAAAGTCTGACGGACGCAGGCGCCGGTAGCCATGACGACGATTCCTTCGGATTGGCCGCAGCTTCCACTTGAATCCCCGCCATCGTGCAGTCGTAGTCACGACTATCTACCACCATCGATAACCCAACTCGATTCCGGACGGCCAACCACCCACTAACCTCTTCTTCTTTCTTCACCCTTATATCCGCAGTTACCAACTTGCAGTCATATTTGTACTTCTAAAACAAAGCATCATCTCACTTCGCTGATTCTGACCGAATTCATATAATAATATGTACACAAAACTAATTCACTCAAACTTATTTTAGCAACCTAAAAACTCTAAACTTATCCCTCCTATGACGGTTTACTATTTGTTGTTTACATCCCAAAAAATCATCTTACGTCTACCCTATTAGCACATAATATTAAAAAATATTGTCACGTCCGCCTAAATAACGTTTCTAGAATATTTATATAATGTCAAAAACCTAAATTAATATTTTAAAATGAGCATGTTAAAATAAACAATCTTTTGCAACCATGTGACCAAAATTGTTGGTTACATAAAAACTAGCATGGAATGTATTTTAGGTATTAGTCTCTTTGGTTTTGGTTTCAATTTCATTAACAAAGGTATTTCACAGTTGAGGTTAGGTCTGCGCGAAAAATAGAGAGATAAAATCCTACAAAATGAATTGATCGTTATTATAATAATAATAAAATTTCGTAGTCCACGGAGATAACTTGTAAAACTATAGATATAAATACAACTATAAAAATAACAATTTTTATTCAAAATGTCAACATAGTCTAAATTTAACATTTTAATCTTATTCTTTTTTAATTCCATTTTTGTGACGAGTTTTTTTTTCCTGTAGTAATCCGTTCATGCGATTTATGAAAACATATCAAAGTTTCTCTCTGGCGTTATCATCGGACATCCACCGCGAGCATTCAATAAACTTTTGCGCAAGCACGTTGAACGCATCTCGATTGGACGTTCACCTTGACCGCAGACAGAACCACTGATACACAAGTTCGATTAACTCGTTGATGCTTTTGACGCAAGGTCGATTTTATTAGTCTCCAGCTGTACGATGATGATGCGCATGGAGATAGTGATGATGATAATAATTGATGGTGTGACTCGATGTAGATTGAGGTTGCATGTTATAAAGTACGATTGCGGATTCCCTTTGTTGACAAATATTGTGTCGGGGATTTAATCGCTCGGTCTTAACCAGTAGCGTGTTGCAATTCCTCATTACAAGAACAACTTCAACTCGAGTGTTTTATTTTTTTTTTCTTTCTCTTTCTTTCTCTTCCTCTCTCGACTTTCAAGTGATTAATTTTTTATCAGTCTTTTCACAGACCAGGAATTAATCAATCAGTTTCTTATAATTATCCTGTCCAGGGATGTATTATTTATCAACAGCCATTAAAAGTGTAATTCAATTACATCGTACGACAATAAAACTTTCCTCCACATTTTTGCAGCTTTTTACCGCATTTCTTTCACTCGATTTTTTTTTGCTTTTATTACTGTACTTTTATTTTTGTTTTTATTCTAGGAGTAACATTTTATTGGTCGACAAAATATACTCGCCCAATTTTTCTAACCCTTTTGATCAGCAAGGTGAAAAATCTTAACAAAAAAAAAACAACTTATCTAGAAAAAAAGTTTGTTTTTCCCCTGACGTAGAGGGACACTTTGAAGTTAAAAGCGCGAATCGATACTCTAAAAATAATAGTCAAAAGACCCAGGACGATGATTTGGGAGGACAAAATCGATCGGCGAGAAGCTAACAGTTCGCGTTTGTGAACTTGGCCAGGAAGGCCGAGGGCAAAGATGGATTATAATAAACCAAGTGATATATAAATTCGTACAAAGTTTATTATCGCGAACGGTTTGGCTGTCTCGTTTGATTATTCCAGCCATTATCGGGTTGTACGGCCGTTGGTCGGCTGCTCCATCAGCCTCTTTCGCTACCCTCATGCGATCCGCCCCACCATCGCTCTTCCGAGCGTCTCGTTTCATCCTTATTTTCTGCGAATGCAACGTTCTCTGTTGTTCAGCCGTGCAAGCACGAAACGACGAAGTAAGAAGATGCCGACTTGACGGGGGTGCGAGAGCGACGCACGTGAGCGCGGTACCATTGCCTAGCCCGGCCCATCCCAGCTACCCTCTTCGGCTCTCGGTTGCAACCCCCCGCACGTGCCTACGCCTGCCGCGTTGCCCCGGTAACTCAGCTTGGGGTTGGCCACCGCCGCCTCCGAGCACACCAATTCCATTCACTGACTTGCCACCCCCGTGAACAGAGCTTCGATGGTCCGACCCCGGCGAACGCATCTTCCTCCTGCGCCGCTCGCACTGCCACCGCTACTTTTGCTCCAACTTTAAGTCAGCCCTACGCAACACCGCCAGCTTAATACCGTTAAATTTATCTGCGTTTTGTTTAACCATATTAACCCTTTTCGCACTGTCACCATCAACATTCTGTTCCATCCACCTTTAGGATGTTGTGTGGATAGTTAAAAAATAAACAACTTTTTTTAGTAATTTTTAGTAATTACGACCTGTCGATTTTCATTGTAAAATGTACCTTAATTCAGACTAGTTTTTTTAAGAAAGATAAGTTAAATGAGCTCAAAAGAGATATTGATATTTCAAGATTAAAAATGCAGTTTCATTGTTGATTAATAGTAAAAATTATCGAACAAATATTTATTATTAAAACTAAAGTTGGAAACTTGTCAACTTTCATTACTAGTAAAACATTCTTAAAGGTTAAAAAAAAGATGTCAAACCTATCATCTCACAATTTGGTAACACAATTTCGAACATATTAATTGTTTACTTGAAGTTCCTTGAAAAACAATCAACCCATTTTGTCTACATTTTTGTCTACCTGTCAAAAGACTCAAGTTCTAATTGGGAGAATTTTCTTTAAGAGCTCGAGAGCCACTTGCCAAAAACGTTTTCCACTTATCTTTCAGGTCTATTCACAAGAGTCTCATTCCCAACCAAGGTTGGCAGTAACAATTAACCCAGAGAACAAACAAGACTATTTGACGAACATTAGAAACTCAACTCTGCAATTTGAAAAATTGTTATTAATATTTTTCTCGTAGATAAATATCTTGGAATAAAAAATATGAGTTAGGGGATCTTGATTGATCGCAAGATAAAATTCTTTGTTCAACACCCTGGCCTTTTAACTGTGTCAGTAAGTAAAAATATGCATCGCCTCTACCCATAAGCGTACTTCAAAGACAACTAGGGTTGCGTGTACAGCATGGCGTGTATTACACTGTGAACATGGGGTGTACCAAACTGTAGTCTTCAGCTTGAATAATCTTTACTTATCATTTATGCGTGCACAGAAGTTTTTTTTTATCTTAACACTGGAAACGTTAATGATTACAGTTATTATATCGCAATCATAAAAAACATTGGGAAAGGAGAGATGTCAATTTTTTATAGAACAAATTGAACAGGACACTTTTTTCTATAGAAAAAAGAACAAACATTTTTCCATGACTAGAACATGACAAGAAAAGTGAAAGAAAAAAATGGAAAAAAAAGTTTGTACTAGAAAAATTGTCTATGAAATTGAAATCTTGTTATAATGAAGGGAAGATTTTCAAACCGAGATAATCAGGTTGGAAAACGACTCAACGAATTGACACCTTTCTTCATTAAATTCGCCTTGTTTTGCCAATGAGAAACGATTATTGTCGGTGACGTTACTCGCTCGGTAGATTTAACATAAACTTTAATACAAATCAAGGACGGTCGGCGCATAAACTACATTTGACGCATAACAGCCTTTGTGTAACGGAAAGGTCTTGTCACAATTCACAACACAAGTTAATTCTGGTACAACGTAGTGCGTCGACTGTAGTGCTTGAATGCTTGCAATACACACCGCGTTTCAGCTTTTGTTACTCCGCCCGTCTCATCTGTAATTATCAAAATCATTGAAACGGTGATAAACCGTGCAAACATGTAATTTTAAACATCTTTGGAACTAATGGATAAAATTAACGAGCAACATTTTTTTAAACACCATGTTTGTTATGAAACAGGACATAAAACAACCCCTTTGTAACGTTGAATCAAACGTTGAATTATAAACAATGACTAGTGACACGTTACCGAAATTATTCCAACGGTAATCAAATTCAGAATCGCCACTGTTTACAATATAACAACATCAATTCATTATGATCCATCAATACTCGCAATAGAACAATTTCCCTTCGTGCAGCAATATCTCTCGGCAAATCCCCGGCAATATGGCAAATACAATTATGTATCTGTGATTAGTCGGGTTACCAAGTATGACTGAATGGAGTATAATTCACTACTGTCAATGAACCCTCATCATTATTGATGTTCACTATTGTATATCACCATTTCCATAATTCTGATAACTGTTATTACAGAAAACAATTCTCAATAAGCCATCAACAATCTGGACATTTTTAATTCAAACTATCAATTAACTTTTTTTTTAATCATTCACATTATGTAAAAAAGAAAATTAATTTAAACAAAATCAAACCTTAATTAGTTTCGAATCATTATTGTTGAAAATTATCTTCCGGTCTAATACCGTGACGGTCCATTATGGATGAGCGAGTGCTAAATAATGAAAAACATAACTGGGGCAGGTAAATCCGATGCTGAATAATTGATCGGGCGCGCACAAAGCGCATATGAAATAAGCAAATTAGTCGTTGCACTTTGTGAGATGTGACTCTCGGTAGTAGGACAGGTCCTCGAGACTGTGTGTCACCTCGGTCGATGAGAGCACTCTGGCGCGTTGCATGCGTCGCACTTGGATGCGCAGCGCGGCGGTGTCAGACTGTCCTTCTTGCTGGCCCGGTTGAGCCCGTCGCACCACCCCGTGCCGTATCATGCCAGCGAGCCGGGGCTCGGGAGAGAGCTTTTGCTTTGTGCGCGTCGAGCGGTGGTACATCAAAGCCTTCTAGTTCCCTCTCCGGCCTTTGACGGCTGCGTCGCAGCCGCTCGCTCAGTCATCGTTCGGTAGTCTTGCCAGCGCGTCGTCAATGCGACGCTACTTGTGCGTTCTGATCCGCGCCAGCTAGTCATCACGAGAAGGAAAAAAAAGGCAACTCGGTCCGTGTCCGAACGCGGCAGCTCGGTGATGACGCCCGAGCCATGACACCTCGACAGCAGACCGCGAGTGCGCACAGCCAGCCGGGGGAGGAGATGAGCTCGACCGCCGAAGCGGACCCGGAGGACGACGAGGAACATCCGATGCAGCAGCAGCAACAGCAACCAGAGCAGGAGCTTGTAGCCAAAACAGCGGCGTTGCATCGACGTGCGGAGACGCGCGTGCGCCAACTGGATCCCGAGAGGGACGCTGCGAGCAACGTGCAGATCAAGCAGGAGGACAACCCGGACACCGAGGAGGATGTCCTGGAGGACGACAGCGGTCACGCGGTCACCTCCCCCTCGGCGAGCTCGGCCTCGAGCGCCTCGACCTGTGCCTCGCCGGCCTCTTTCTACGACACCAAGATCAACCCCAACCCCGCGGAATGTCGCAATAAGTATTCCCCGCAAGAGGCGCCACTGTCGCAAGAAGATCCGCGACCGTTGGCCCCAAAGGTCATGACTCCGAGCAATGCTGCCAACGGCGCGCATGCGCACATCGATTCGCTCAAAAGCATCATGAAGAACTACGACCACAACCAGATCTATCTCGTGCACGTCTCCTTCCTTGACTGGAGGGACCTGCCGGGCAAAAGATCAGCCGCCGAGCGGGTCTGGGTGGTAGGCGCAGCGGACCACGATGGCCGCCACAGGACCCGGCTCCTGGTCACGGGCAAGTACTGGCGGCCCCGATGTTTGAAGCACGTCAATATGCTCAGTCAGCCAGTCATCTACGCCGGAGGGGGGAAGGGGTCGTTGACCGCTGACCTGTTCCTTTGGTGGTTCCACCACGAGTTCGCCATCACGGCGATGGCGATGCATCCTGCTGGGGCGATCCTTGTGGCGGAACGGGCGGACTACCTGCCCCCTGAGATGGACTGTGTCGCTGCGGACGGCCTGGTGCGACTCTTCATCATCCCTGAACAGTATGTGGAACCCAAGCTGGTGACCACTGAGCTGAGAATCAGGATGGCCTTGGGCATCCTGTCGGCTGCCATCTCTGAGAGCTTCTACAAAGAACAGTCGGAGAACAAGATCCTTCCCCTCGAAGGTTATGTCAGAAGGTTTACGTTAAAGGAAGCATTCGCCGATCTCCACCGAGCCTGGTTGGGTATCCGCTCGGAGACCTTCACTCGAAGCTGGGTCATCCTCCATGACAGGGAGGAGAAATCGGCACTGACCGGTTGTCCGTTGGGACTGGGAGCTTCGCAGAGATTTTTTGAACAGAACGAGGACCACTTGTTGGTGGTCAGGTTACAGCGGTTGGCTCGAGATGCTGGGATTGATGTTGATGAGAAGGAGGTGTCCGAGTGGGTGCTCGATGAGGAAAGCAGACTGGCTAGGCATATTAAGAAGGTTGATGAGGATCCCAAAGACGATCAAAACGATGACACTGATTCTGAGGAGGGCAACAACCCAACTGCCAGGGAGGCCGTTGGTCTGCTTTCGCGTGTGCTGTTATGGATGGAACAAGAACCTCTTGATCCTAGTTTACTTCTTACTGTTAGATCCATGCGGGATACTGCTGCGTTTATGGTACCAGTTGTTGAGAAAAACAATAACAACATTTTGAAATTGAATATTTCAGAAAAAGAAACATTTGTTTTTTAAATCAGAGAACATTTTGAAATGTTCAATATCGTTTTTTAAGTTCGTCAAATTATTATAAGGATTTTAGTTAGACTTAATTATTAAAATTGTATATCAAATTTTGGAACATTGAAACATATTTTCTAATTTTACTTTTACTTTTCAGGCAAGCAAGATGGGTCTCACGGCGTCGCACCCAAACGGGTTACCATTTTTTTGTCCAAACGCGGACCACCTAACGCAACCGCCACCTGCGCACATGGGTATTCCACCGTACGGAGCACTGGACGCGGGAAAAGCTGCCGGTAAGTAGCGAGCAATCGTACAAACGAATAATCCTCGTCCCTCGAAACTTCTCCACCCAGGTCAGCCCACCGGCGAAATTCCCGAACATGAGAAAGAACATTTCTTTGTCTATGGCATACATCTCGTGATGGCTTTGCGCACGCATCGGCCGTGCAGTTGGATTTTCAATGTTGATGATAATTGCAGGCTACGAGTTTTGCGATTCGACCGGGCCAATTTTCATACTACAAAATAGCTGATGATTATAGCTAACAGTTCAACAGATCCCATGCTGCTTTTTTGAACGATTCAAATTTTCTTTTCGATTAGAAGATCGTTGCTCTAAACACCTCTTTGGAATAAAACATAAAAAAAGGAAAAATAAAACAACTTTTTTTGCAATAAATCGTTTCGCTGATTGGCTGGCAATTAAGCTCAATTCCAAATTCAACAGCTAGTCAATAACAACCAATCACGTTAATTATTCAACTTCGTTTAGCGTGCCACTCGAACGTCGGTTAAACGACGGCCTCACTTGAACCGGTCGGGTCGTAAATATTTATATTGTCTTCAGCAATATTTGAATTTTCATCTCAAAATTATTTCTTATCAAATCGAGGGTTCCGCGACTTGTCAGGCAGGGGTTGTCGACGAAAAATGAAAGCAACAGAGACGCCAGGAGCTCTCTCCGAGAGGCTCACGAACTGGCGTCAAGTAGCAGTATAAGAGGAGAACTCACCATTAGGCTAATCAGCGAGTCACGCAGCCTCCCGGAGTCGGGTCAAGAAGGTTTCATCCAGCCACTCCATCTGCAGCCTCTTCCATCGACCCTATCTTTCCCCGGATCTCTGTAACAATAGCCAGATTAACAATTTTTACAATCTGCCCTGCAAAACTTGATATGCTCAGTTTTCCAAATCAAACGTTTTTCAACATTTAAATCATTTAATAAAGACCTAAATCAAAAGCTAAAAAAGGTAAAGTAAAAAAAGTAAAGTAAAACAGTAAAGTAAAAAAGTCGAGTAAAAAAGTCAAGAAGTAAAAGGTGGAAAGAAAAAAAATGTTTCAAGGGCCGGAAAAATGATTGAAAGCAACGGAGAGAGTTAAATGTCAGCGTCAGAGGAAACATTTTGATTATTCGCGTTTGACATTATTTTGAAGCATGTAAGTGCAGAGGCGAAACGTGAGCCGTGTTTTAAAAGGCATACACGCATTGCACCTTCTCTCTCTCTCTCTCTTTCTCTCTTGTTGGTTCCGTATCCACTGTCCCCCCGGGTCCGCTGTCCTTGTTTTTTCAAGTCCCACTCGTCGTTCTCTTCGTATCTCTTTCACCCCTGCGAACGTGCGCCCTGCAGTTCCAGAATATGTAGATGGGGTTGATAGCGTTTATGCACGACTAAGAATTCGTACGGCGGCTCGGTTCTTTGTCTTGCAAACGAGTGAACGTCTCGTCCCTCAAACCTCGTGTATCCGCTGTACCAATCCTCTCCGCTGAATCAACCCCTCTTTTTCTCGCTTCCTTTGTTTTTATCTGATCGCCTTCTTTTTGTCATTGTTCCACATAAATTTTGTCAATCAATCCCACCGGGGTCAAACAAATATTTTTAGTATGTATAAAAAATAAGTGTGACAAATATATGTATTATATATTCTATTAAAATTTATAAAAGTTATATTCTCAAGTTCCTACCACTATTTAATTTTTTAAAAGTGCTACAAGTAATTTTATTCATCCGTTTTAATTTTATTTGTTTCTTTTTTTTTATAAAAGAAGATTTTGTTCGGATAATCATCAGCGTTAATAATAATAAAACGAGACATCGTAACGGAAAAGCTAAAATGATGCAAAAAAAAGCTGCAAAATTTGTATATGAATGTGAAGTCATCGTAGCATATGCCCTTCAACATTTTGCGTGCCACAAAGAAAACTCATAAACCCTCTGTTTTTCTCGCTTCTGTGCAGTATTCCTAATTAGCACTATATTTCGATCCAGTCATATTTATCCCCGGCCATATAGGCTGCGGTACTTCAACGAATCCGCCGTCATCAGCGCAAATTCATGATTCAAAAGAGCTTTCTTTATTGAACGGTTTAATTTCTACATTCGCCCCTTTTCTCGCATTTGCTCGCGTATATTCGTTTGCGTTTTTTTTTCTTTCTTTTTTTTTTGAAATCACCAAATGAACGTTTCTATGACATGAACAAACCATTAGTGCACGAAACCATTAAATCGTTTGTACCTCAACTTCATTTTTTTTTCTTTTCACATTCACATTGACACGCGTGCGACTTTTCAGAATAATTTTTCATAGCCTAATTATAACCATGGATTGTACAAAGAAATAAAAAATGTACTTTTTTCCGTTTTGTAAAACAGAAAAAGAGATAACAAAAATTTTTCCGAACCCACACGAACAAAAATATAGTTCAAAATATATTTTACATATATTTTATATACTAAAAATATATTCATATATATTCTGTGTATGTCTCATTTATAAATTATTTATAAAGCGACAATAACTTATATAAATGCAAAATAAATTAAATATAAATTTTATTGAAAAAATATACAATATTTTTATAATAAATATAAATTCGACATATATTTGTACGAATATTTTTGTCCCTGTGGGAAATATTACAGACAAAAAAGTTATAAAAGTTGTATAAAATTTGAGACCCCTAAATTGTTACGGATTAGATTTGCTTCCATTTTGTAAGGAAGCGCGGATCGCGAAGTGACAGCATTTCTTGCGCGATTTCTCGCGCAGCCGGATCGCATCGTCTGAGACCCTCGTACCAAACAAGAAAGCGCTGCCTTTTCCCTCGCGTTTTCCCTCCACCCCCGACTCCTCAAAGCATCTCTCGTTAAGACGCTCTTCAATGGACAAACGATGGGAATCTAATAAAGCGAGATAAACGAATAACGAAAAAAAAAGGAACACGGGAAGATTATAATTGAATCCAATCTTTTCGTTCGGGTTTCCTGCTTGGCTCTTGATTGTTGATGTTGTCACCAGAGACTCTTCAGAATTCTGTTACTAGTTAATGAATTATCAAATTTAATTAAACATTTAAACAAATAAAACCAAAATAAAAATAAATAAAAGAAAATTTTTTTATAGAGATTTAAAAATTTGGACGACTGATATAACAGGTGAATTTAATAAAAACGACAAAGTTGAAGACGAAAGACGACAGGAGAACGGTTCGAGAGGAGAGTGTCGGGGGCCTCGGGCCGGGGTGAACTGAAATCTAGCAGTGCACAGCATGTCCCAGTGTGTACGGCTCGAAACCCCGGTAGCTCGGCTTGTTCGGGAATAAAAGAGTAATTTTCCGGGTGGTGAGACGCCGATAATGGGGTTGCAGACTGCCGAGTCGACTGGAAAGTGATTAAGCACACATGAGAGAGCCCGCGGACTCGCCAGGATACGAACCGTTGCCTTACCCGAACGCTCGTTCGCGATATTCTACTCCTTTTTAGAATCATTCCTCCGTTCAAATACCTGTCACGATATGTGCGCCTAAAAATGCGATATCTCTTCCCTCCAATTATAATTTTGAATGGCAAAAAAAACCCATACCGACTTGACTGAACTAAAGCTTCATATTTTTTTCAACGTGATCCAGAATTTCAAAATTTAAAAAATAAAATAAGAAAATTCCAGTTAAATTTTGATGTAACATGATTGATTTTAAAAGAGAGCCACCTGGTGGCAAAATTATTCAAAATAGTTGTCTAAGGTAATTATACAAATGGGCACTTTAAGATGAATTTTTATTGTAAAAGAGTTTTAAGTAAAAAAATAAAATGTTCGTGTTCTGATTAATGATAAAAAATGATAAAAGAATGATTTGGTCCAAGGAGAATTGGAGAGTGTTAGTTTTGGGTGTCGGCCATCGCAGTGGTTGGCGATACGGCTCATTTAATTTCGTACATCTCAACCAAATTGTTCATTATAATTTGGCTGAGTGTGTAGAGTGGCCTGATCAGGAAAAACCACGATCCAAGCGAGGCAGACTCGAGGAAAATGGCCTGGGGCTCGGCGTTCGCGCGATCGAGGGAACACAAAAAGGAAGGGGCCGCAAACCGCAACGAGACAACGCTCTGGTTTCGTTGGGCCAAATCTTTTAGTTCTTATGAAGCCAATTACGTCGCTTGCCAAAAGCGTGCGTGCTCCCTAATCAGAACGCTCTCTCAGGAAGTAACATGTGCGACCCCCTCTGTTTAACAGTTTCTTTAATACCGACTATCAATTACGCTTAATGATCTCATGGTCAATCTAATTTTCAACATACATCCTCTCCATACAATTCTTTTTTTTCCAATTAAAAACAATGTTCTAAAAAGCAATGAAGTTTTTAAAAAATTACAACTTGCAATTGTAAATTTGATAGCCAAACCACGAGATTTGACAGATATTAATGATTATTATTAAACACCGACATTATGAAGGTGCTAATAACGTTGCTGGTGTGGGTGTGGTTGCCGATCAATTTTCGTCTGTCGGCTTGTCCAGCTCATGTTTGCACGTTAAACCGATCGTTACAGCGATATCAAATGTGTATCCTCCTTCCGTCCCAATGAAGAGCGCTTCTTTGATGTCGCTAGAATAATGTTTGTTCTAGATGTGTTAATACGCCCCTGCCACAAAAGCAAGCATAATCGCGAGAAGGCTGACCGGTGTATTACATTATGCATGGAAATCCAGAATCCCAAACTCCACTGGCCTATTAGTTTCGAATCATTTACATATTTATTGTTTTGATTTATGCATCCACGTTGCAAAACATTTTCAATTTTGCAAATTGGATTCAACTCATTTTTGGATTCTTTTTTTTGTTTGCTTCCATCCTTCTATTTTTAACTTACAAAAACAGCTGAAAAATCAATCTTATTATACTAAATGCTCCTTTTTTCAGGCCTCACGAGGGCACCGATGTATCCTTTCTCGGCGGGGCAGTATCCATATCCTATGCTCAGTCCAGAGATGACGCAAGTTGCAGCCTCTTGGTAAGATATAATTAAACCTCACAATCAAGTTGAAAACGAAAAAAAAAAATTTTTTGGTGTCTTGAACAAACAGTTTGCGGTATGGGAGTAAGAAAATTTGCATTCCAATAAACGTGGTTAGCAGGGGGGATATGTATCCAACCGATAAGGTTGGTCAGCCGGTCATCCTTTCTGTTCCGGTCTATTAGACCGAGTACACCCACTCGAGCAGACTCACTTAGAAGCCTCGTCCCTTCTTGTTATTTGCTTTCTGCCCGACCCGCCCTGAATTGAGATTTTTCATGGATGATTAGGTCTTCTTTCCTCATTTACGAAATCTTGTAGATGCGCAAGAACGTGCTCTACGCATGACTAAAGATGCAATTACGTTCCGCGAGCCTTCAACGATTAAACAATTCAATTAAGAAAGTAATTAAAACCATAACAAAACCGCTACTGACTTTTGAAAAAACGATAACCAAACAAAAAAGTACAACCGATTATAATTGAAAATGTTTTTGTACCCTGTTTTTTTTTCAAGTTTAATGGAACAATACTTCACTTTCAGGCACACGCCCAGTATGTACCCAATATCACCAGCAAGTGCAAGTTTTAGGAGTCCGTATCCCACCAGTTTACCTATTTCTAGTTCCAGTTTACCTAGGTAAGCAAATTTAACAACAAATTTAAGAATTCAAAAACTTAAAAGTATATAAAAATAAAATCAGTTGAGGTGAATGCTCACCTTGATAAAACTATTTTAATATTTATAATAGCAAATTTATTTGTCACAACTGCCCGAATAGTCCCTCAGAATTTTTTTTTTTTTTATTATATTTAGTTGATTATTGTTTGGAGTAAAAAAAATTGGCTAAATTTGTTTCTATTGAAATATTAATTCCCATTAATCTCCACAGTGATCTCTACCGGTTTTCGCCGACGGGTCTGATGCCGCCTCATCCGGGGCTGAGTCCGCACGCTCACGCGTTAGCATCTCACGCACTGGTAACGGCGCCGAAAACTGACCATTCCACCTTAGACCATAATCACAGGTTTGCGAGGCAACTACAATTACCCAGTACAACTTATAATTCAAACGCCAATATTCCCTTAGAATGAGCACATATTGACAACATTTATCATCGCATCAACCGCTCTTATTATCCTCAAAACATTTTGCCGTCCTATCCGTCTCTTTTTTTGCCTCCCCCAAGTTCAAGGACCCTATAAATCACAGTGACATCGCGAGGCAACTGTCGAAAGCTCACCGAGATCCTGAGAAAGGAACAAGGATAAGTTACCATCGTCCAATGAAGTCGGCTCGGCAGATAAGAGGATAAAATAGCGCGAAGCCCTTAGTTTGGAGGGTTCCAACAGGGGGTAGCACATCCAGCAGCCTCCCCTCGGGCCTGCAACACTTGTATATCGAATTGGCAACGCTCCGCGAATCACAAAGCGTCTGCGCTGCATTCGCTATGTATTGATCATTACCCTTTTAACAGATTTCTAATTTACACCGACGGCTCTGTATCAATGTGTTATCACTGTGCCGCACGCCAAGAGGACCTTTCACAAGACCTCTCTCAGTCGTCAACCCCTCGTCTTCCCAGCGAGGAATAATTTTTAAGAAGAGAAAAGAACATTTGCCAGTCATGATGAGAACAACGAGCAAGGGATGAAAAAAGATGAGCCTGGGAAAGGACCGAGAGGACAGTTGCAGCATCCGACGACAGCGCCGCCAATCCCGCCAAAAAAATGCGATGCTCACCCTACCCCACGCGAATTATACATCGGTCGGTAGGGTACTGAGAGATGTAGTTGCAGAGCCATGAATTACAATGATGCCAACCCGCGCCTCCCACCACGGATAATCAATCGCATCGCCAGTGATTGCTGCCGCGGGGAAGACGCGCGGAATTGATAGTGGGTGCTGGGAACGAATGGGTCCCTGGGCCGGATCGACGCCGTTGACATGAGTTATCGCCAATTGGGGTTGCCGCGAGTCAAAATGGTGATGTGCATCGATGTCAAATAAGACTGCGAGCTGGACGGGGGCTGACGTGCGCCGTGTCGCATGACGCCTTTGTATGATTGGGAGTCGAGTCGGACAGGCTGGATGTTTACGATTTTAGGACGACCGTGGACGACGCCAGGCGCGATGAGATGAGCGTCCCGCTGACGATAGGATAAATGTCAAGTACCAGGAGCAATTTCGAGGCATTTCGCGAGATTATAATCTGTGAGTGGCGATGGAGCCCGAGTGCCTGGAGCCATTGAATTTGGTGATCAAGAAGGACGCTGAGCCGATTCTCGACGAGGACAAGGTCAAGGTCGAGGACAAGCCGTCCAAGGACATGGCCATCCTGCAGGACAAGACGGAGGACGCGATCCCGGCCGCGGACCAGAAGTTCCTCACGGCCCTCTACATGAGCAGTCTCATGCACATGTCGAGCATGTCTACTCCGAGGAGCATCGCGCCCCAACCGGTCGGCTCGCAGCACAACTTTATGCACCTGCTGGCCATGGTCGAGGCCCGACACCGCATGTGGCAGCAGATGAGCTGGCCCCCGCCCCCAAACCTCATGGCCAGCTCGCTTGGCCTCTCGCAACCCTACTTTGATAACCCCGTCGGCAACCTCACCGAACAGCTCTCAAACTCGACGCAAAATTCCACGCCGACCTACCCCTCGCCTTCCGTCAAACACGACACTGCTCCTGAAACCAAACAAACTTTTACCAAACGGTAGACAATCAACCCTCAATTTATCCACTTTTTCTAACATTCTTTTTATTTCTGTTTTTGATTTACTTTTAATTTTCGATTTTTCATTATTCATTTTGCAGTCATTGTTTATTCTATGGGGATTAAATTGGTGATTTGAGAGATTAATTGGGAAGAATTTGGGACTGACTAATTGGGTCTGATTGCAGGTCGACGATAGAACAAAAAAATTCTACATCGTTACCTTCTGACAATACGAAAAATCAGGACGCTGGACAACAAAATAACCAAGGTAGGGATATCCGAACTAGGAAGAAATTTTGATTGAAAAATAAATGGTTGACTCATTTGTTGTGTTTCTTGACAGATAAAAAGAAACCCCATATAAAAAAGCCTTTGAATGCATTTATGCTGTATATGAAGGAAATGAGAGCAAAGGTTGTGGCAGAATGTACATTAAAAGAGAGCGCTGCTATAAACCAAATTTTAGGAAGGAGGGTAAGTTTGATTTTCCTGGTCGTGTCAGATGTGAACTTTACATTTGGGTCTAACACAATATTGTTCTTCTTTTTTTTTTGTCTTATTTTTACATCAAGGCTCAACTTGTGAACACGTGGAACACTTTCGCTGTAATCAAGTTGCAAATATCATTTCGAGTGACTTTTTTGTTTGATTTCTTTCAAACTAAAATTTTTCATTTTGAAACACTCATTATTATCCTTGATGTTAAAAAATTTTTGACTTCTCAACACAGTCTACCACATTTTTTTTCTTTATTCGTTTACAAATGCAGTTCAATCTGGTCGGTAAAAAAACTGAAAAAAAACTTAGACTTTGTTAAGAAAAAAAACTTTGAATTAATGAAAATATACAAATGCATGCAAGCTAATTGCTTTTTTAGAACCAAAAAGATACGAATTCAAGTCTCATACAATAATGTCCGAACTAATATTGTATATATAAAAGATTCGCAAGTATCTTAGCACTAATAGAGCATTGTAGGTGGGATCTAAGGAATCTTGAATCGGGCAAAAAAAGCAGTCAAAAAGCACAAAGATTAATAAAAAAAATGTTTTTGCTCTACGGAGATGAAGTGCGATAAAATCAATGTGTTGCGAGAAAGAGAGAAATAAAACAGTATAAAACACCTAAGCGTGTGTTAACGGACTAATTAACGCATAAAACTGTAAGGAGCACGTCACGCAAATAATAACAAAGCGCATTTGATAAACGTTTCGGGGTATGAATCACAGTGGCACTCGTTAAGTCGAGAGGAGCAGGCGCGGTATTATGAGGCGGCCAGGCAGGAGCGCCATCTGCACCAGCAGCGCTATCCCGGCTGGAGCGCCAGGGATAACTACGGATACGGCAGCAAGAAGAAGAAGAGGAAGAAAGAACGATCCGCAGATCCCACCGGAGGTACCACTTTCCAGTGCTAGAACAGCAGGCCCTTAATAATCATTCTAATAATAAATAGTTTACCTATTGATTGGTTGATTGATTGAAACGATCAAAGTCTCTGTGCGATTTCTTTTTTCTTTTTTTTTTTCTTACTTTATTGTTTCACTTGTTTATTTTCCATTTGTTTTTCTGTATCTCTCTTGATTGAGCGGATTGCGATTTGAAATTTCATTGGATTTGTAATTGGATTGGATTGTCTGTGGGGATTGTGGAATGTGGCAATGGATTTTTGAGATAAGATTTTGAAGTTTGAGACGAGAGAAAACGTGAGACAAAAGATAATGAGTTTTGACAGTCGTTTTTGTAACTGGCCGACTCCCTAAAGCGGTATTCGTGTCTGAAAAATTCGTAGTCAGTTTGTAATATGCGGTTCAAAATCAATTTGATGCAGGATGTCTGCAACATTCGTTACGTCCTGTTTTATATCAAACTGCGTGTCTGGCATTATACACTCCTACTACGAATTTTAGATAAAAAGGGAACATAGAAGAATTCCATTGTTTCTCTTTCTTCTTTTCAACTCTTCTTTTTTTTCGTTCGCTCTTTCTTTATTTTTTCCTTTCTTAAACTTGATATAAAGAATAACATTTTTTTTTCCTTTTTTTGTTCAATTCTCAATCGACTTTCCCTTCAGCGTTCAATTTTATGGTATCATGCCTTTCATTTTGGTTCTTAAATTGTCTTGATTATTGCATACCAATAGTTCGAATAGGTAAAGTACATATTATTGTAATGTATTGTGTAAGAGTGACTTTATAATCCTCGTTTCACTAGATCCAAAATTTCATTTTCAAATGGCGACCAATTCCAATTGGCAATCACCGTTGTCGCTTGGAACGATTGTCCATGTGATTTCTAAATCCCAATTGATAGATAAAATTTAACCAGGCTTCTAATTTTTTTTATAGAATAATAAAAAGGAAAAAAAAATCTAAACTCAACTTGAATGTGCAATCATGATAAATTTTGTGCCATGAATTGGCAGAGATCGTTTCGTCGGTACTTTTGATCGAACACCCTGTAAACGAATAAAAACGAAAATCTTGCAATTGATCTAAGATTTTGGGATCATTAGTGCCGCAACGACGCGTCGTGGTGCCAACTGAGGGGGGCAACCTAGGCTGTTCTTCTAGCACTTTAAACGGAAAGTAGGGACCCCAATGTTACTGATATGCTATGAAACAAAAAACAGAAGATGAAGCTCAAGCTGATGACAACTAAAAATACCTTTTTGTTGTGACATAACAATTTTTTTTGTTTTTTTTTCCTGGTTTCCACATTTGTAGTACCAACACCAGTCGGAACATGACAAACTCAATGACTCACACACGCACAACAAAACAGAGACAAAGATGAGAAAACTCTAACTCGAGTAAAGGCAACGCAGGGTGACGGCAGTAGCATTAGTGAACCAATTTTTTTTTGTTTTATTTTATTTTTGTCTTCCTTTTATATTTAAAGAAAATAATTGTTTCAATTGTTTAGACACGGTTACTTGTGTATGAAATGACAAAAATTGTTTGGTTGTCTCTCGGTAGTGGCACGCGCTAGGGCGAGAGGAACAGGCCAAGTATTATGAATTGGCGCGACGGGAGAGACAGTTGCACATGCAGCTGTACCCTGACTGGTCTTCCCGCGCAAATACCAACAGAACAAAGAAGAGGAAGCGCAAACAAGACACAAACAGTGATCCTGGAGGTACCCACATGCCTCACTCCACACATTCTTACAATCCCCCCATTATATATTATAATTACTATTACATTGTTATTTATAATTAATTATATTCTATCATCAACTTTTTTTATTATTATTGCTACACTACATTTTTTATTGCATGTCTTCCCCATTTCGGGGCTTTGGGTCGAGATGTATGTATATACGCGTATACGTACAGCCACGTATTTTCAATTTTCTGTTAATTTTTTTTTTTCATTGTTTTTTTTCTCTTGAATTGTTTGATCAAACATTTTTGTTATCATCATAGTGTCACACAGTGGACATTACAAATTGCTTATGTGTCGAACTGAGTTGCTTGTTACGAGTTAAAAAAAATAAATAAAGATAAAGAAATTGCTCGTGTAAGCTTTCAGTTGCATATAATGCACATTGTAATTACGTGTACAACTTTGGGGACGCAGGCCATCTTGCATTTTACAGGGACCTACTCCGCAAATCAGACAATCCTAAAGCGTTTAATTTCTCTGAGTATTTTTATCTTCCTGTTTCAATTTTTATCACAAAGTTCTTCAATTAATTTCCCTTTGATCGTTTCAATGTCTGCCTGATTCCTTACCCACCACCCCCCTTTGATTATTTATAATTTATTTCACAAAGTCGTTATTTATGATTATTATTATTGCTAATTACAAATTACATCATGACACCTCGTTCATCATTTATTATTCGTTGTTTCGTTCTGCAAGAGTTGTTTTTTTTTCAATGAATTTAATTTTTTTTGTTCAATATCCTTAAACCCTGAAACAATTGACATTTGCGTCCACTTGTTGTATAGTCTGAATGTACTTGCACATAGATGTTTCCACAAAATCGCGTTCCCATCAGTGATTGGAGGAATTGTACACGTACCTTGTTTATGTCAGCATGTTTTATAGACAACAAATCCCCCCTCTCTTCTTTTTTGCGTACAATATATTTTGAAACTGCTTGGCAAGCTGATTTAATTTATAATCATTTATGAAAATTAATTTGATATAAATTTATATACATTTTCAAGTAAATTTTTATGAAGAATGTAGGATTTTCGAAATTGCAGAAAAATTTTATACGTTGCATGAACGAAACAATGTTTAAGTCAATGCATGATACTTTTATTCGAATTTGCATAATTTGATATTTTTTTAAATATTTTTTTATTGTAACATTCATGACGTATATCCCAGTCATTAATTTTTTGAACTTTTTTTTTTCAAATTTCCCCACTGCTTTATATGATTGTTATCGGGACAAGTTTGTTAATACAATGTTTCTCATTTATAGGTAATAATATGAAGAAATGTCGCGCTAGGTATGGATTAGATCAACAAAGTCAATGGTGCAAACCATGCAGGTACGTTTCGTCAGACTTACGTATCGATCTTGCGATCAAAGTAGCATAATTCATAATAATAACAACAAATAAGGGACGTCTCTAATTGACAAGTGTAAATACAAAAGGTTTTTGGACCGATCGTCTATAGTCTCATGTTCAGCACGTAGTTCATAGACGTTGGTTTAACAGGAGTATCCCCGCATTGACACAGTTTTGATTATTTTACCAAAATTCATAAATTTGTTTCCAATTAATTAGACAAACAGTTCAATTTCATTTATTCCCCTCTTCAAATTTGGTTCAATATTATTTAGACGCACCAAAAATTTTGTTCACTAACAAATTGATTTTAAATATTAATTTCCCGAGTAATTGCTTTTTTAATTAAAATTATAGTGTGAATGCGAAGGTACTCACAAAAGTGAGCTAAATTTTGTCACAAGTAAAAAAGATACCTAATGAGACGCCAAAAATATTCCAGCACTTTTGTATTTTGCCTCTATTTGAATCTTCAACATTTTCACAGCTTGAAAAATGTCAATTCAGAATTTTAAACGAATGGTAAATGAATGATAAAATATTAAATAACAATAATAAAATGATAACAAAATGATAATGATAGTGAGAAAGTGTTGAAGAAAGTTGGTCGCTTTGAAAAAAAAAAGAAGGCGTTGCGAGTCAACAACTGATACCACTTGGTTTCGTCATCCACATGTCAATTGACATATGAAAGAAAATTTTGCGTCATTAATTTGAATGGGTTCTTGAGGAACCGTCAGAAAATTTGTCTTCCAAAGACCGAATGGGTTTCTCTCTAGTATTGAATCTTTGCAAATAGTATCTACATATATTCTACTGCTTGTAAATACGTTTCTTCTAGAGCCACACTGTAGTTACTTGCGATATAATAGAGCTACTAACTACTTTAATTATCGTACTGCATAGTACGCCCTGATGCCCCAACTCCCTAGCTGGGTTTGTGAATGTCATGGACCTCATTAAAGGGGCGATAATGAATCCCAACCTTGCTCTATAACTGACCAAGAAGAAGAACACAACTTAAAAGATCAATCAATTTAAGAAAAACCTTGCTCAACTTGAATCAATCGAGACGAACTTTGACATGAAACTTTTTCAAGTCGTACCAAAAAATTTGGGAGACATATTTTCTGAAGCAATCGAACAATTTTTTGCCCTTCCTCTCCCAAGTTATACCTTAAAACTGTTCTTTTCTTTTTTGTCTTAATTTATAATTTTTAATTTTTAAATATAGTTTTAATTTTTTGTTTTAATTTTTTTTTTCAGTCAACTTTAAAATTGTCTTAGATTTTGAGTAACAATTCCTTTGCGAATCAAGTGAAATGCGTGTGGGTGACGACGACTCATCGAGGGTGTTTGTTTATAATTACTAATAAGATGGAATTATCAAAAAATAAAAATAAACCATGTCGATGCGAGCGCCCCTTTAATGGCTGGTGGTTGGTTTTGGCAGCCCAGTGGAGCATGGAGCGGGGATGGGCATCCACGCAAGCATAATCCATCACGGTGTGGGGAGTAGCGCGGGGGCCGGGGTCGGGGGTGGAGGTGGTGCGGGGGTGGTTGGGGCGGTAAGCGCCCCTCCGAACACGAACACTGCCTCCAATGCCTCCTCGCCTCAGCAAGAACCCACTTATGTTAATCTCTAGTCAAGCCTATCGCCTCCCTTCTACTGCAACACTTCTTCTTAAATATTGGTCAGTCCCGACTTAAGCCTAAGGATACGCTGGCTCTTACCATTATATTCAACTGTACTTTTTTTTTCATCCCTCTTCAATAGATCAATTCATACAAAATAGCTCAATCCATCTTTGAAAAATTGAAATCCAATTAAAAAAAAAAAAAAGAAATAACAAAAAAAATTTGCACATTTTAATCTGATTGTTTGTATTTTCTTTACGTTTTTTTTAGAAACTGCATGACTCAATGTATTAATCATAATTTTAAAATTGTGCAAATTATAATAAGAATGCAAGATGTAAAAGGAGAAACAAAAAAAAAGTACAGGAATCATATTGAGGAGCGCAGCGCTGTCCGAATGCTCGCATTGTTTCTCATTGTTGTGGCTCTTTACAGCTTATTGTTATTTATTTATCCACGTTTAGTTGAACATTACTTCAGTGTTGCCCTTAGCATGGCTGATATGTATACATATTTATATACCTATAACAGGTGTTTTTTCGGTTCAGATTATAGATTTTGTTCTAATTTGGCATGACAGTACGTACGAAAAATGTGTTGTTTACGAATATGTGTACTTTAGTATCTAATGGTAATTTTTTTTTCATTTTGTTTCAATATAGTGTGCGTAACATTTTAGGCGTTTTATACTACAGTCACAAGGACGATCGGGGAGTGCTTCTGCGGTCACTTTTATTTTCACTGTAATACTTGACACAACACAATAATTCAGTCCGAAATTGTCCATTTTATACAGAATGCATACACAATTTTTGTTCAATTGTAATTAATGAGTATTACAAAAAATAATGATGAAAAGTTATTAAAAATAAATGTAATGACAGTCTCATCGGTTTAATGTGAAATTAAAATTACAATGCGCGTTATAATCAACAGAGTGTACCCATCCCTTTTGAAAAATTAATACAATTAACTTGAAGAGAATTAAAAAAATACAAAGTGTAAACTAAAACGAGATCTTGAAATTTTTTCAAACATAAATTAAATACAGCTGAAAGATGAATAATGAGAGCCAATGGAAGAGCGGTTAACGTCCCGACTGAAAAGAATAGTCAACAAAGAAAAAACCGATGCTCTTTCAAACAATCCACCTCATTTCGTACTTTCAATCATGAACAAGCCTCAAACCATTTTTTCATTCATTTCAACTTTTAAGTTTTCTCACCACACACGCTTGATTCGCCATAACTCGAGCATGCATTTTGCAGCGGAATGACCCGCCGATTGACAGTGCTAACAATCCTTAAGCCACCCAAGCAACACAAAACCTTAAGGGTTGTTAACCTCAAGAGTGTTAGCATGACTTTTTTTTTAGTTTACATTTTTTTAGATGTCAAACTTGTGTCCGTGTCAGAGAAACTGTACCTGACAAAAAAATTGGCAGGACAGCTTGTTGACAGTATAATTGTTAAAAAAAAAAAAGAAAAAAATCTATGGAAAAAAGGAAAAAAGACCTACGAAATCTAACGAACTGGTTTCACCTTGCAGACGTAAGAAGAAATGTATCAGATACATGGGGGAGGGAGGAGACGGTGACGGGGAAGGTGACGGCGAGCCGGAGGACGACCACTCGGAGGACAATTTGGGCAGCGTGGGCGAGGCGGGAACCCCGGAGGAGGACGAGTCGCTGAGCAGTCCAGGCGGCTTGTCGGGGCTGTCTAGTCTGGCGAGCCCGTCGCTGGTGCTGCCCTCACCCTCGAGTCTGGCCAGTCCCTGTCCGCTGACGCCTCCAGTGCCCCCTACAAGCCTACCGAGCCAGCAGGCGACAGCAGCGCCACCGCCGGCGCCACCTACGCAGCAGCAGACGGCGCCACCTCCGCAGCCTGCGCCGCCCCCGCACCGGAACCCGGTGGGCACGAACCCTCACGACATCAACAACCCGTTGAGCGTGAACCAGCTGACCGGACAGTGTATAAAGAGTGAAGTGACCTCGGGACCAACGTCCAACCCCGCGATCAGTGTTACGTAGCCCTGGGCCGCCCCAACTGACAAAACTGTTCCATTCGATGTCAACGGGGTTTATCTACGACTAGAATCTAAACGGTTGGATCAACAACTCGCGGCGACCTTCGCTCGGCACCTCATCCACGCGACTCAGCGTTACAGATAGACAAGCGAAGCCCTCCTCTGTCTTTGTCGACTTTGAACTGCTCTCCTGAATTGCTCCCGCGTTGGAACCAAAAATCTTCGACCTCAACATCTGTTCAAAAAAATAAAAAAATCTTTTTTTTTATATTTTTGTTTTTTTCTGATGATTCTGTGACTCGAGTGCTACGAGAAATGTGTTGGAGAAATAATAAATTGTAAGAAGATCTTCGGTCCAATTGGCGAGATGCGATCAAAACATTGTCTGAGAGTGTTAGCAACGAAACGAATTGACAGTTTAACGTTTTACTCGTGTAGAATTCTTAATCTCGGTGCCTTGGGCGGGTCGCGAGGAAGGGAGGAGGGCTCGTGCGAATCCGACACCTTGGTGTCCAACGTGACAGAAAAATGTATGTAATGAAAAAAAAATAATAATGAACGGAATCATTGCCGTTGATGATGCAGAAATACTCAGGACCAAGTGTCTGGCTGTGGTCATTTGCAAGAATAATAAAAAATGAAAAAAAGAGCCGAGTGACTGAGTGACACAGCTTGTAGTCCTTGTTATTTTGTGATGCCAATGACTGAAAGGTCATGTTCCTGTGCCAGGTACTATATTCTACAAATAATTATACCGCTGACATAGCTAAATAATTAAGCGATAGCGATCTTATGATTAATTATATGAATATTTTATTCAATTCTATTCAGCGTCGCGTGTCGGATACCTTTTGTATGTAATTTGTTATTTTTTTTAAAGTCTATGGAACTCACAATACGCACCTTTCAATTGTACGGAGTTGTGGGGCGTCTTTTTACGCGGAGTTGTTACAGATTAGTACCCATCCTTTATCCTTACTTTTTTCGTTCTACGAGCTGAAAGAAAAAAAGAGACAATTTTTTTATTTTCGATTTATTATTGGCAGATCGACGACACTTCTTTTGTATACTTTATAAGCTAAAAAATTGCTTCTGAAGATTCTATTGGCGATCGTTACGTTTAATATTGTTTCGCTTATGTTAAATAATGTTTAGAACGTTAAGTGACAACTTTTTTTTATATTTTTTGGTCAAAGTAGAGTATTCGACCAGTGAAGCTATCGACATTTCGTAGACAATTGTTAAAAAGAATGCTTGGATTATTTTATTATCCGAAATGTCTGCAGATTTACTAAAAGAATACTTTGTAGAATAAATTTAAGTTTTTTTTAATCATGTACGAATTGTTCCTTCACTTTTTGTTTCTGATCTCAACAGAAATTTTTTCTCGTTAACATATTTTTTTTATTTTCTTTTTTGTCTCGTATAAATATTTTATCAAAAAGGGGCAGAACAATTGTCGAGTCCAAAAAGTAGATGAATGCAAAAATTTGTTTATGATTTACTTTGCGCAATCCACTTTTTTCTATTTTAAATTTTCCCCTTCAAATAGTTTTAAACGGAAAGAAAAAAATGAATTCTCACAAACGGCAAAAACGTGAAGACAAAAAAATAGCATTTCTATGACACACAAAAGATTGAGTAGGTTACTTCGCAATAGGTCGTTTTTTTATCTATAACTACGATTGTTTAAAGCTCAGACCTATCGTTTTTCTTTTTTCCTTTTTTTTTGTTTTTGTTCATCTTTTATTTTTAAGTCTCGTTTCGAACTGGCAGTGGCACGGAATCAAATGCGAAAATGCGGCCAAAAAGAGACAAAATGGAGCATGTTTTCCCTCGAACATTCCTAAGCACCTACTTTAAAAAAAAATTATACGTAAGTTCTGTTTTGCGTCTAATTTTTAGCAAAGTGCAATTTTTTACGCCGAGCAATTTTTAACTACGATCCAAATTGGCGTGCATTTTTCATACCTGCAATATTATGACTTTTCGTTTTGTTTCGTATGAAAATAAAAGATAAACCAAGTTGGATGCAAATTAATGTCTAAAGCAAAACGAATAGGTGTAATGAAATAACGAGCGAAGAGAAACTATTTTTACATTAATCTTGTTTTGAGAAAAGGGCGAAATCACGATGTTTAATCATGTCTCGCGATTTTGTTCTTAAGGTTGTTTTAGTTGTTTGTAAAAAGGAAAATTTGGTTGTTTCAAAAACTGCGTGCAAAACGTCCATCTTCCAAACTTTTGCAATATGTCGAGCGAAAAAGCCTGTGATGTATCTGGTATACGTAACATTGACCATGATCTCAAAATTATTCAACCTCGGCTCAAAGTTCTATTTTATTTCAAAAAATTCTTTTCAAAACAAAAAATTTTAATTTTTTATATTTTTACAAAAAATTATTTTTTTAATTCAACTTTTATAATTTTGCAAAAAAAAGTATTATAGAGTTATAATTATAAAAGAAAAGCGGTCAAGATGATATTTTTTTAATTTTGATGAAAAATTATGCGATGAAGAATTGTGTGCCAAAAAAAGAGTTTAGCTTTTATTTTGCTTGTGTATGTTCGATCTATGTCTTCCGAAAGAAAAAAGGTTGAATAATTGAGTGAGATTTTGTTTAACAATTTGTTTCCGTCTTGTTTTGTTTATTATTATTAATCATTAAGATTTCGATTTTGAATGTACATTTTCACGCAGACTGAAATAACTGGTGAAATTGACAAGGCAATAGACAATTGTGTAATATTGATTTGAGAAAGAAAAAAGAAATTAAAAACAGCTTTTGTAAATAAAATTACATTAAGATGCATTTAATATGTGAAGATGGGGAAGTGCAATGGAGGTCTAATTGAGAACAAATTGTATATGCGATTAATTGACAGATTATGATTGGTGGATGCGAGAAATGTTTTTTTTATGTGAATATAAAATGTTTGTATAGTGGACATGATAATTACTGATAAGACGAATAGATAACTGAACGTGCCATAATAACATCATGCCAATATTAATAATACAATAATTTTTTTTCAACTGTTTGCATTTGTTCTGTCAACCACAAATCTCAACTTCCGTCGTTGACTTATGGTTTGCACATTCCTTGCAAAAATAAAAAAGATTAAATTGTTTGAGTCCCAATTTTGTCATTTTGTAATTTCAAAACCAACTTTTAATTTTTTTCCTTCAATGATACTTACTCAACATTTTTCTTTTTAAATGAAAAAAAAAATTATTACAATAAATGTTAAAATAAAGTAAAACATTTTCAATCATTGGCATTCAATTTCCAAAAACGGGGAAAAAACTCAATGACAAGTATAACGAAGAAAATGAATTTAAACCATAAAGAACCGAGAATGGATGGACAGTAGACTGACAAACCTTGTCTCAAAAGACTACTAGATTCTATTAGAAAAATCGGGATATAATTTATAGTAACTGACTATCCGAGGTAACAAAAATCATTTCCAAATTGTATTTTTGAACAAAATCCTACCACCAAGTGGCACAAATTTAGAAATGTGAAATTGCATCGAAACGAAAAAAAAAAAAATAAAGAGATGTCAGAAACTATAAAATAAATTCTCATGTACGAAAGTACTATCTTTTGTGCAAATAAATGAATAAGTGATATTCTTTTGCCAAATGCGAAGACTGCGGTTGGTATGTATACAAAGGCGCCAATTAATTGCGCAGCTTTGCCTCAAACAAGTCGAATTCAAATTCGCTGATTGCGTGCGGAATTTCGCGGGCAATTAAAACTTTTTTTCCGCGAATCTTTGTCTTTTCTTTTTCTTTCTTTTTTTTTCTGAAATCGTCTTCCCCCTGTTGCCAAAAATCTGCACAAAATGTATAGTTCCGCACGCAATCGAGTTTACCGTAGGAACCAAAATGGTTCACCACTCAGATCACACTCGTTGAGATTAAATAGTGTGGACAACAAGAGACGTCAGAGAGTCGAAATTGTATGAGAACTGTGAAACAAAAATGAAACCGAGATGAGATGATAGTGTAAATAAAAAAACAAAGAGGACAAATATGGCCTACAGCAATCTGAACACTAAGCCTCCCGTGGAAGGTGTAAACTTTGGAGCGAATGGTTTGACTCGTCGCTCAAAAGACGCTTTGTATTATATGTAAAGTATTTGAGACAGTTCAGCTGCGTTGTACAGTGTTTTTTAAGTATTTAGTTTATAGCGTGTAATTGAGATTTACATTGTATTTACACTATAAGCGATCTGTATTAAATTCATTCTCGTATAACCTGTAATCCTATTCATGTAGATGCTAAAAGTGATTTGTGTCATAAAACTATAAATAAAATTAGCAATTTGAGAATGTTGCCAGAAATTCATCTTATTTTTCATCCCCTCAACATAATTTAAAAAATTGAAATTTTTATTTTTGAAATAACAACACATCTTTATCACACACTTTTTATATTTCATTTACTGCAGCAATTACAAAACTTAACTTAAACGATAAAGTCTATAAGATACCATTTTCACACTTGAAAAATTTTCATACTTGAAAAATTTACACAAAATTAGAATCCACCCTGAAAACCATTTTACAAGCATACGAATGAAACTGAAACTGAAACTGAATTTTACTTAAATATTATACAAATATAAATTTTAAGATTTTGTTAAGAATTTCTTTGTAAACACTGGTTATCAGGGCACTTATTTACAAAAGTAGCAGTCTGTCACATTTGCCCAATGTGTCACAATTACCCCCAACTGTCGATAATTGTTCGCATCCCTCAGATCTATTTTGTTTTCATCAAAGGCGGAGCAGACATGGTAGGCGGGGGTCCATTCATCTGAGGTCTCATAGGTCCCATGTGACCCATGAGTGGGCCCATCGGTGTCATGGGACCCATTGGGCCCATCATCGGGGGTCGCATGCCCATCATAGGCGAAGGCATTGGGCCATGGGGACCCATCATCATCGGTCCACCAGGTCCCATAGGAGGCCCATGGTGCATCCCTGGAGGTGGCATCATCCCGGGTGGGCCCTGAGGAGGAAGTCCTGGTCTCGGTGCGAGACTGGCGGGAGGTGGGATGGCGGCTCCCTTGTTGGTAGCGAACGGGTTGGAGGCTATTTTTCCTGCTTTGAAAGCTGCGGTTGTCGCGTCGATGAGGTGCTGAGCCTGCTCGGCCATCCACGACTGGTAGAAATATTTCACATTGTCCTTATGCTTTCGACCTTGGCAGTGAGTCTTCCTTACACTGGGACTGTCGTGGGTTAAATACGTGTCACAGTAATCGCAGTAGTATTTCGGCATTGTTTACTGAAAATTATAATTTAAAAGTTGAGTTCATTGTGGTTATCAAAGAGTAATTTGGAATTTGGTACTTGGAATATGATAATAATGACTTCCTAACCTCAAAACCTGGTTACTAATATAAAAATGAAAGTTAAATAAAAGTTGTTAACTTACCTGCAGAACTTTTTGTTTTGTTTACGTATGAATTACGTACTTCCCTGCTTCTTGAGCAAACTGAACTTTATTTCACTCTAGTTAAACTCAATAACTTTTTTTGACTCCCAAACTTGATTGTTAAAAACAACTAAATGAAATAAACTCCTTCAATGATATTCTAACCTATATAATCTGACAAATAGGTTTGAGAGGAGGACGATAAAGTAGTTCGATCTTCGTTTACAATATTGAACAGACGGAGATAGAAGATGAGATAAATGAGTTTTGTGGACACAACTTTGTCTCTCTCTATCACATTTAAATGAAATAGAAGGTAGATGTCGTTTGAGATGACGAAAAAAGGCCACCCACTCTGAATTGTTGTTCTGCTGACAGCCTTGCAGAATCAGAAAAATCACGTTTTAAAAATTACAAGATGTCTTACCACTTGAGCAAAGGTAAAAAATTCAATTAATTGTCAACAATCAATCAATCGTTTAATCTTCACTTAATTTTTTCAGTCTCAAGATTTCGAGCCTGGCTGCTTAAATGTTGGGACAACTACCCAGGAGTAGTCGCGAGTTTTGGCTTGCCACTATCTCTGCTGCCTTTTGTTGTTTATAAATACCGCAACACACCGGATTCTGCGATTTCCAATAAATATTTACTCTATCCTTTAGGTGAGATTCATTTTTGTGCTTAATGAAATTATTTGAGGTTATTTTGTGGTTATGCAATGTTTGTGTACGTTCCAATGTTAGTCCCAGTTTTACACTGTTTGTTTTTGTTTGTTATTCAATGAATCTTCTAAAATTTTAAATTTAATATTTGGTGTTTTAGTTGTCCGACCGGGAGATCCTAGAATTAAACGAGTACACACAACGGATCCAGCTCTGGACGATTGGGTAGCCCCATAAATTCAGTGCACCAGTGGCCAGATTTCTAACAAAAAAAAAACAATTGGATAAATTAGTATCAGAGAATGTAAATATACAAACTCATGTCTTATAATAATTACGTATAAAATAAATATATTGTTTAGTTATTAATTTCAATGTGATTTTATAATCAAATTTTTAACTCAATTCTAAAGTATGTATTTGTTTTTTTTTGTTTTATTTGATTTATTTTATACTTAAAGTAACTTATTTTATCAAGACCTCCACATTTGTTATTCAAAAATATAACTTTTATTTGCAATTCCAATTCGTGGGACAGATCATTATCTGAGAAAGCCATAAATTGGTTTCTTCGGTCCAATCTCTTCTTCTTTTTGCAGAGCTCTCATTACACTTTCGTTTAGTTTCATCGCTATTTTTGTTCCCATCTAAAAAACTTCAATTTATTAAATTTTTTGTCAATTTTTTGTTTTAATGTATATGATTTTTTTCTTACCTCCAATATATCATTTAATGTTTGTATTTGCAAACTTCCATATCCATTTTTTGTAACACTTGTTACTTTTCCCGTTGGTGTGATTGACATTGAAACACTCGCAGAAGAACAGACGTCTTCTTCTGGAGATGGATCAACTATATAATTATCGCCAATCTATAATGTCGATAAAATTAATTTCATCACAGAATAAATAATAATTGAAAAATTAAGAAAGTTATCCAACAATTTCGTGGCCATACTTTGCAAAGCGTTACAAACAAGGGAAAATTACTGATGTCCAATTTGATACAATTATAAATGTCATCGGAAACAACTATATCAGGCTCTCCTCCATCTAAGGTCGCTGATGTGACTCGAGGGATTTCTGTATTGTAAAGTGCCGATTTCACAGCGATGGCAACAGCATCTAAAAGGTTCCCACCACATTGCAAGATCTGCACGAAACCAAAATTTTCATTTTTCAGAGTCAAAATTACAATTCCATCAAAATTTAGCATGAGACAAAATCGGATTGGAACACTGACCAAAATATCTATAAACATCTTCCAACACTTCTTGTGCGGGATGATGCTCAGAAATCGGAGATCCATAGCTTCCGACGACGTGTAAGCTAGTGCCAACTGGTTGCTGATGTCTGTCGCTATGTCATCTCCACCTTTGCCTTCAAAACTTGGAGTTGCATTTGCAGAACTGAAATTAATTTAAAAAAATATACCCTGGTATTTATGTTAACTTAATTCTTTTTTTTTTTAATTCGATCAAAATCTTCTATTATTTATTACTTTCATTATTATTATTTTGTAATTGAAAAATACCAGTCAACAAAAAATTCCAGTTTTCCTTCGTAAGGTCTTTCAGGGTACGGGGTATCAATTTCAACTTTGACCCCCACCATGACGTCTGTCGTTCCTATTCGAATCCTGGCTGACCCATTGACCTGTTCCATAATTTTTGACTCTATTTCAACCCAACGATACTGGCACCTTTCACGGCCATCGTTTCTAAAGTTTGCCTGCAAAAAGATCAAATTAAAAACAATCCCAAAACTGAAACTTAGTTATTAAATTTTTACTTGCATAAAAGGTTTCTATTTTTTACTCACATCAACTCCATGGAGGATAAAAGTTTTTTCAGCCACACTCAAAGATACGTCCGTCATTTTCAATTAAAAAAATTTTAATTGAATATTTAAATTCATCCGGCTCTCGTGTGTTTACAAATATCTATCCTAACCTCTAAAAAGACCATGCTTTTTAGGGGTGTTCTTAAACACTGATCGTCTGTCACTTTTTAACACGTGCACTGAGAGAACAAACACTTACGGAGATTGTAAAACAGTGGTGCTCATCAGCTCAATGTTGAAATGCTTTTAAATTTACGTTTAACTTATGCTTTTTGACATAAAAATGACTTTTGATTAAAATCAATTGTCAAATGATAGTTAGAAATTATCAATTGTAAAAGATAGTTGATATAAAAGGGATTTTTATTAGAATTATTAATTAAATTCACTAAGTAGTAATCATCAATAATTAATATTTAATTTAATTAACATAATTATTACAGCTTGCGTTCATTAAGTGACTGACTTACCTTTCATTTACTTTACCGCGATTTGATTTTGGTTCTCATCTCAATCGCAGACTTTTCAAATGACTGATACAAACTTGCATCCTGAACAAAATTTTCTATAAACATCACTTTATTTATTTATATAACAAAATTCTTCTCTATCTCGGTTCATTTTCGTTTGGTCGAAAATAATATTACTTTAACCTTGCTTTGTTTTTTATTTTGATTCAAATTTGTAAATTGTCGCAAATTGTTTATTTACGTAATTTGTTCAAGGACAAACTTACTTTTGACGATGGTTTCAACAAAAAGCAAAGGAAACGTTGTTTTGATCATGGGCTGATGTGTCCTCAAAACAGGAACCTGAAAATTGGTAGCCTCAATTTCGGAGAATTTGTGCCAAACGATTCCGACGCACTGATATCAAATTTCACAACACTCACTAACACGAATTATTTGCACTTCACATTGCGCACACAAACACACAAAACTTCACAAAACACTTCGCAAAACACGCGATACTATCGATGAACAAAAATGGAAAAAGAAAAACACTACCTAACGCAAAACAATATCACGCACGAAAACAAAAACGACATTGTCGATGCGCGGGAGGGCGACAATGCAAGATCACTTGCGAAACTAAGCTCAGAACTTTTTAACCGAACAAATAAATAAAAACGGCACTTTTATTCTTTGAAAATCCGCGATTGCAACCGGTTACGAAGCGGTCGTCGCATATCTGATCACGGCGCAAGCGCTGTCGCCCGACGGTGTCCGGTGTCTCGGCACGAAGTGCCGGACGAAGTTTCGCCAACTGCTTACTGCGCGTGCGCAGAAAGTAAGTCGAAGTTCAGCGGGCAGCGACGGTCTTGCCAACGCCAACGGCGAAACTCGCGCGTGCGCAACATCGTGCGGTCGGTATCACGAGCGTTGGCGGCTGCAATATCGCCAACGGCAGAACTCGCGCATGCGCAAGTTCAAATTGTCTAGTGTACAACAATAGAAGACATTTAAAATTGATTCATATTTCGATATTTTTATCTAATTGGTTAAATGAAAATTAAATAATTTTAGTTATTTTCTTGTTAATTATTTTTTATTAAAAAAATTAATTTTTTTGTCATTTCATTTACTCAATGATTATAAATCAATTTTTCATTGAATAAAAAAAATATTTACTTATTCAATATGTTTTGCTTTTTTTTAACTAAATTTTAGCTTTTATATAGACAAATCTTCGGATGTTCAATTAAGGCATTTGAAAGTGTCAACACCTAGTTGAGCACCACTGCTTCGCAACCTGAGGCTCAATTTAAACTAACAAAAGCGCACCCTAGTGTGAATTAATTGTACTGAGAGCGCTGATGGCAATTCATCTCTTGTCCCACAATCCCCACAATCTGCCAATACCAACAAACACGTCTTCACTTCTGATGTGAAGTTTGTTTGTACACATAAATGGTCACCGGGCAGAAAACGTTTTGTGTATTATTTTTTAAATCAAAACTTGTATAGCACAGACGTTTAGAAGACGAATGTCAAACTTGATCAATCTGTGAATGATGGAACTAAGTGAACCAAAGGCTAAGAAGAGGGTCAGGGTGCAACCGCAGCAACCCCTTCCTTTAATTTACAACGATAAGGGCGACCTGATGATTTTCACATGCCACCTGAACCCACACGGAACGTGCATTGTCAATCCTGAGGAGATGGAAATTGTCAATTCCATGGTATGTTTGAACGAAACAAATACCATTAAAAAATCAAAACAAACTAAGAAAAACAATCTCAAATATTTGTTTATAATTGAAATTAAACGTTTATATTTTTCAGGGATTTTTTGGCAAGGGATCTTTATCACGTCACTATCCATCGTTTGGAAAAATGTATTACGGCGCCCCGCCACTTGTAAGACACAGACAATGGAAAAGAAGACGAGAATGGTTCGACGAGGTGAAAAAATTCAGCAATGAATATCTTCTTGAACAAGAAAAGGAGAAGTCGCATTCAGTTAATGGAAATCCATCCACTTCTAAGTCAGGTGAAATGTTAAGTTTAAAATGAAAAGATTCAAATAAACTTCTTCTTTTTGTTTATTTTTAAACTATAAAGTCAAACTAAGATTAATAAAACTAATTAATTAAATAAAAAACTAATTCAATTACAGATTGTGAAATGAACGGAGCCAAAGAACAAGCAAACGGTGTGTCAAACGAGAAGGAAAGTTTGGAAATCTGTGAGATCGAATCTTCAGACGAGGAAGAGGACTGCGAAATTATAAACAAAGAATGCGATCACAGCTATTCGAAAGGCAACAGCATGGAGTTAGACAGCAGTGAGGTCACCTATCAGGGCGATGACAGGGAGATGAATTTTGAAGGCAAAGTGATACGTTTGCCTGACACCGACTCTGAAACTGAGGATTATCTGAAGAACATCGAACCGACCATCGAAAACGAGGAGTTCCCTGTTAGGGAGACCCTCCATCTCACTTTTGAGGAGTCGTTCTTCCTCATTTATGCTGTGGGTTGTTTGCAAGCTGTAAACCCCGAAGGGGAGATCGTCAGCATCAAAGAAGCTTGGGATTATTTTTGCAACGAGTCGAAAAACTTTATTCCTAGATATGTCGTGTACCATTATTTTAGAAGCAAGGGGTGGGTAGTCAAACCTGGCCTAAAATATGGTGGAGATTTTTGTAAGTTTCTATAATCACCATTTTTTGTTTGAATTTTTTCGTAATTTAATTTAATGTTAACTTTTCTTATCTAGTATTATACAAAGATGGACCACCTTTTTACCACGCATCCTACATTGTGGTATGTGATAATAACTGTGATAAAGAAGACCAGTCGATGCACAAAAAAAAGTGGAGAAATATTTTTGGCCTGCAAAGGCTATCAGAAACTGCATCAAAGGTATAAAAAATGATTATTTTTATTAGTGATGTTTAATTTAACGTAACTTTAAACTTTTGTTTTCTGTTATCTGTAGGAAATACTTTTCGCCCAAGTAATCTGGCCAGATTCGCTATCAAGTGCCACAGTGACACCAAATGATTTGAAACTGTTTACAATAAAAGAGGTTTTATTGCGACGGTGGGTGCCAAGTAAAAATAAGTCCTGCTCAGATGATGAGTACGACGATTCCTTGTAAATAGAGAAACAGTATTTTTAATTAACTGTAACAGATGAAAGATAGAAAAATGATGTCAATCATCATTTATCTAACAAAAAGAGAGAAGAATCTTATAATTTTTATTTTGTAAAAATCGAAAGTAAAATACTTTTGTTCATTTATGTACATTTATTTGGATCGTAACTACTTCCGATTTACAACATGAGTCAAGTTTGATTGTAATTCGTTTCTCTAGGTTTAAACCGTAATGTTTTCTTTACATTTTCCGTTGGAACCCCGTGCTCTCTGAAATATGATCGTTCATACAAATATTCTTTTGTACATTCCTCGTTCAATTCTTTGTCGTAGAACCATTTTTCATAACATTTTAACATTATTTTGTTTTGAGGTCTACACTTTATAACGTTTAACAGTCCTGTCTCTTTACTGCAATTCAAAAAATCTGAAACAACAAAACGCATTAAGTTTCGAAAACAATTTTAAATCATAATTTCAATTTTACAAATCACAAAAATTGTAAACAGATCTGCATTACCGCCAACTTCTTGGGCACATTTTTCTGTCTTGATTTTTTCTCGTAGTTTCTTCGGTATCAAAACGTCGCGCTCGAGTTTTCTTAAAGACTCATCTTTTGGATCTCCTGAAAATAAAAGTTTCAATTAAAATGATAAGAAAGATGTAATTAAGCGATGAAAATAATTATGATCATAAGACGAGTAACAAATTTATAAACAAACGTATATTTAATGAAACAATGAGTTGGATAATTTTTTAACTTACCCAATCCGTGTGGACCCCCGCCAAATTTACGATTGACATTGGTTTCCTCACTTTGATTCATTCTTTACACACAAAAACGAAAAAGTTACAAGATCAAGCGTAATGTTTACTTCATTTCAATTGTAACCTCTCTATTATTTTTCTTGACCTAACCTAACCCGACAATTTTAGCCGCGAATTCAGAGCGCAGTTCAAAATGTTAAAATTTTATTTTCAATCAATAAATTATTTTTTCATTCAAAATTAAAAAAAAATTCATAAACAAAAAGTTGAATAAAATAACTCCAGATAATTTTAGTAAAATTAAAAAAATAGTAAACAAATTATTATTTTTGTAGATAATTTTTTATAAAAAAATTTGTTGTGAGATATTAACTTTATCAAAAATTTAATTTCATTTCACAATAGAATAAATCCTTTAATCTGTTAGAAACAGAAACAAATGATGGGTTTTCCCTAATGCAATGAATTCAAACAATGTCACGTCCCTGCAAATCCGACAAAGACGGACAATAGACGTGACCAAGGGGATAAAGAATAATAGAACGAGTCCGGCGGGAATTTATCGGCAGAAAAAGTGAGGGAAATGTTGGTTTCCATTGGCCAACTCGGTTAACAAATTCGATCAACTGCGCCTATGAGAAAGTTCCATCCGCGGCTTCTCTGTTCCCACTTTTGATCAGTGCACCAGCCAAAAGTGCGTTTGAGTTTCCTTTCGAAGCAGCCTCGGTTTTGAAACCTTGTTTTAAACAGTCATCAGCTGTGGCTTGTAACGTTTAATCGCGTCGAGCTGCTGATTTCGGTTTTGACATTGAACGGCAGCCGTGACTCGTTTATTTTTTCCTCATAATCACGGCAGCTTGTGGGATCTCGTGCTCCGAAGATGTCTGACATGAGTGTGCAGGACAAAATTGAACATTATCAAAGAAGTTTGCTCAAATACAGCAACAACGATGAAAGGGTTAGTAAAAGCGATCAACCTTTTTTTTTCCTGTTTTCACTTCTCAATTATAATTTCCTTACAATTTACATAAATTACGACTTTTTTCTGTCTTTTAAAAAAGCCCATTTTTGAACGCGATTACAACCTGTTTGTTATATCCGACTCTTATTTTCCTCCACGGTTGAATAAATTATTGAACTGGAAAGTTTCATTTTTGTCTGATTCAGAATTTTGTCATATATATTTTTGTTTAAATTTCTGTTATTACATCTTGGTGTTTCCTGATGTTTCGAAAAGGAAAATATAATTGTGTACCAAAATCCTAACCGTGGATTTTAGTGACGAAAGCAACGTTGTGCCAGACGTTCGGTTGTCACAAATTAACATATGTAATAATTAGCAACGTTGCATGGACGAGCCAGATCACATAATTTTGTTTGTTTTTACAATCGGAAACAGAAGAAAGTTGAATTGAACAGATGCGGGCCTGATTTTCGTCGGTTTTTAAATGCCACAGATGGGACATATTTTTTTCATTGATTATGAAACAATCACGTTTTTTTCTTGTACAAGAAAAATAGAAAATCAACTTCCATTCAGTTGAAATTGATTACAAAAAGAAAAACTTGATAATTTTTTTTTCCTTTTTAAAAATAATAATTATCGGAAAATAATATAAATATAAATATAGCAATTACACGAGTTATATAAATATCATTATTGTTGAATTTAATATATTTATAAAAGTTATGATTGCATTTGTTTTCACCAAAATTGTCTTTTTGAACGTCTAAAAATACTTAATTCTATTTCGAGGAAGACCGATTGATTTTTAACAACCTTTGATATATTCCAAAAATTTTTCATCCAACAAATCCAAACGAGACGAATTAAAAACAGCGCGGCTTAAATTTCACTTCAATTTTTTCCTTACAATAATGAAACGCACTTTTTTTATCAAAAAAAAAAAAAAAAAAAAGAAAATCCCTGATATCTGGAATAGATATATATGTAAAGGTGGATGTTTATTTTGCTTTCCGATAAACATATTAATCACTTTTCATTTATTCATTTTGTCTAAAACCTCAATTAAACAATTGAAACAAAAAATAATAAAAACACAATATCATCTGATCAATGATAATATTCGTTTTATTAAAAAAAAAAAAAAAAGAAAGAAACCCACAACAAAAACAGTTAAACTTTTTTTATTTCAGGTGATTCACTGTTTGAAAAGACTTCAGCAGCTGCCTGTGACAGTCAAACATCTACAAATAACTGGAGTGGGTCGAACCGTCAATGCCCTGAGGAAATTTCCAGGAGAATGTGGGGACCTCGCCAGGTCGTTGGTAGAGGACTGGAAGCAGATGGTGTCGGACAACAGGAGCGACGACGAGGATGAGGCCTGTGTTCCCGACGCGCCTGAAGCTTACAAGGAGGAATCCTCTCCTAGTCCTTCGAGGCCTTCAGCCGACGAGGAGAAATACGTCCCAAGTAGGATTGACACTGACGAACATGAAGACCAGTATCAGGAGGATGAGGAGCAACAGAATTTCGAAGAGGAAGATTACGAGGAAGATGTTCAGGATCAAAAGGAGGAGGAACCTGTGAGTTCAAGCGAGTCGAGGAGATCCAAGGAGAAGAGACATTCCGACAAGGAGAGGCACGAATCGAGATCGAAGTCCCACTCGAAGGATAAGGAGAGCTCGAGGAAGAGGAAACACGAGGAGGATGAGAGCCGGAGCAAGAAACACAAGTCGGAATCAAAGTCGGAGAAGAGTTCGAGCTCGAAAAGTTGTAAGAGCGAGGAGGAGTCGAGGAGGAAAGATAAGCACAGGGAGGAGAAGAGGCATAGGAGTAGCGACAGTAAGAAGTCGAGCTTGGAGGATGAGAAGAAAGAGAAGCACAGGAGCAGGAAACATCTAAGCTCGGAGGACGATAAGGAGAGGAAGAAGTCGAAACATAGAGAGGAATCTGGCAAGCACAAAAGTGAGGGATCGAGCTCCAGGCCCAAAACTGATAGTTCCTCTGACGTGACCGACAAGAAGGAGAGGAGCGAGAAGAAACAATCCGATTCCAAGAAGACTAAGAAGATCAAACTCGTGGACCCTGGCTCTGGGATTGATTGCTACTCGGGTAATTCTTGTTGTTGTTGCGGTTGGACTATTGGAGAGCAGCTATGAAATTTCACTTTCATTTTAAAGTTAACTTTTAACAGCCAAGTGAAAGTAGGCCACTGGTTTTTGTTATCGTGGCATTTTATTTCACATTAAATGTCGCTTTTTAATTTTTTCAAGCTCACAAATTTCAGAGATGTATTATTGCAAATTTAACAAACGAAAATATGGTCTTACATTTATCTTTTTTTTAGGTACAAGTTTCGGTGACGCTCTTGGGATGTGCAGTTCAATGATGCCAGCTCCGAAGAAACGATCTTCTACTCAATCAACCAAATCGTCCAGATCAGAAACCTCGACCCTCCCCAAACCTTCTACCTCTTATCAATCAGCACGTAAAGAGGAAGTTAATAACGTGAGTCCTCGTCTCAACCTTCGACTTCAAAAAATCATCCAAATTTCAATTTCTAATCAAACCAATTTTTTTCATTCTAGGCCATCTCTCGTTTGATGTCGAACGAAAGTTTGGAACCCTTATCAGTGAACTTAGCAGCGACCCTGCCCGAAATCAGTCCGAACTACAGACCCTTGCCAAACGTCTCGGCAAAGAATGCCCTAACGCTGAAACAAGAGGAGGAACGGTTGCTGTGCGAGGCCATGAGCAACAAGAACCAGCGAACTAAAGTGTACTCAGGAACAAAGAGCAAGGGTGTCTATAAAAGTGTGCCAACTCTGTTCGATCTCTGCATCCAGAAACTGATCGAGAACATCGACCTGCTGGATTACATCGGTCCGATTCCCTACTACATCCTAAAACCCGTCCTGCGACTAGCTACTCCGGAGCAGCTCTTCAAGATCGAGCACTACAATCCCCAGCTGCACCCGGAAACCGAAGAGCTGTGGGAGTACCACTGCAATAAGAATTTCAAGAAATATTGCAACACTCGTGGCAAGAACGAGCTGTGGCGTGACATGTACATGAGGTGCATCGAGGAACGCGAGGCCAAGCTCAAGGGACTCACCGAGGGCATCAAGAGGAAGATGATTGAGAAAGCCCAGCCCGTACGAACGGCCAAACTCGCGTACGTGGACAATATTGTGAAACCGCCTAGGAACGTGCTGAGAAACCAGGCCAAGTTTCGCACGGGCAATGAGTCGTGCAACAATGCTGAGACAAAGAAGAAACTTTTGATCCAGAGTGCCACTGGGTCTACGAGTATTACTGTTCCTGGAGCTGTGAAGCAGCGATCTACTGGTTGGTAGAATGTCACTTGAATTGTGAAACATTAAAAAAAATTAATTTCAACTGTTAGCAAAAGTCAGCAGTTCTAATTTGCGATCATTGTTGCAATCATTGATTGTATCATTTGAAATTGAGATTTAATTTGAAATTATAAGTTCATTGGAAATTAAAAGTTCATTTGAAACTCAAATTTAATTTTGCAATTGAAATATTTGTTTCAGCACAAAGTACTGCTGTTGTGAAAAAAACAAAAGCCCCGCTGATGATGAAGGCTCTGGCACTTATCAAGCAAAGGTACAAGCGTTGATGAAGCAACCCGAATGACCAACCCGAAAGCCAACACTAAACGTTGCCCCAAACGTTGCAGTCAATTTTGCCAATTGTTCTTTTTTTTTTACTGTTATTTAATTTATACTGTACGATAATTTATTCGTAAATTGTCACTAGGGTAGAATTGCACGAGTTTCCTGTTAAGATTGAACTTTGTTCTCGTTTGATCATGTTTCTATGACCGACTGGAAAGTTAGATTCTTGCCTTGTACAAGTTTTGTGAGATTGTTCGAATCGTGATTCTTAAGATAAAAAACTGGTTACATTATATTGTGATAAACACTCGGGTTATAGTCGGAATAAAATAATTATTGACTCCGCGTGTGACAATTTGACAAAACTTTGTAGGAATTGAACATTGATAAGGATGAAGTACTCTTCTTTAGTTTTAATTTACAAGTAATTAAAATGTCATAAAAAACGTTATACTGTCTTGTATGGCTCAAATATTTCATTGATGGTCATTTTTGTAAAAGTCAAATACAATGCGGAGTGGTTCTTTTTTTTTTTCTTAAGTCAAACCAACATACAAATGTTTCGAAATGTGCAACGAGCTTGATTGCATATTCTGTTTGTACTTGTACAAATTTTTGTGATGATTCTTTTATACCATTTCCTGAATTTATGTTATGATTTTAATTGCGTTTTTGGCATTGGTGTATAACAGTGCAAGATTTTTTTGATCACGTATGATTCTGTATGACTGATACATTTATGTAAAAGCCTTCATATTGAAAGCACAAATGTTGTAATTGCGAGGTAATTAATTTTACAAAAAAAAGCTGAGCGCATTATTTGTGATGCAACTACAAATTCAAACAATTGTAAATATGTCCCCATGAATGTAAATAATTGTCAAACCTGTCCGGAGATTCACTGATTTGTTTTTTCTTCCTTTCTTTTTAAGGCGACTGATCACTTTTGTTCGAATTATTTATCAATTACTATGAATTTTTGTAAGACTCGCTGATGTAAATGTGTGTATATAATTACATTTGTCATAATTCTTAATAAAACTGGATAAAAATAAAAATTTTGATTTCATTCTTTTCCTTTTAAGTTCAATTAAACATTTCAAATTTTCCCGCCGGGGCGTTCGGTCCAATCCATCTCTGTCTTTCTTCAACCCACTTGTTAAAAAGGGACAGAGAAACCGCCGCCATCAAGGACAACAAAGTCTAAGAGTCAATTTTCATGATAAAAATAAAATAATTATAAGAGCAAAATTACTACAAATTTAAATTCAGTGATAAATTATTAATTCAAGAAAAGATTTTTCAAACAATCAAGATAAAAAAACTTTGCAAAAAATAGAATTAAATTTGTATTCTACGACGAGTATCCATTCGCCGTTCAGATTCGCGTTTTCATGTTGGTGTCGAAAGATCTGGATTTCGGTGTATATATTTTGTAGGCAAAAACTTTTCGAGCAATAACCTTTTGACACTGCTTGTTTAATAACTTGCCAAAACGCCCATTAAAGGACATTTCCAAAGAGAAAGTGAACTGAAGAACCTGAGGAGATATAACGTAAACAAACATTGTTCCAGAAATATCAAAAAAGTTGGAGAATAACCAACATTCCACAGGAGTTCCACAATATTTATATCGTAAATATGGTAAGGATGCCAATTTTATGCAACAAATGCAGTAATTAACAATCGACCTTGGTCGAGGTCACTTTATTAACCTCAAAATTTGCATAATGGGGTTGATCTGTAAACAAAAAGTTCTAAGAAATGACGAATCTGTTAAATAACTTATTATAACCTCCATTTTTGTTGCTTTGTTTTGACATTTGTTTTCCTTGATAAATTATTTATCTATTATTTTTGTTCTTATCTTTTGATTATTTATTCAGATATTTTAAAATTGATGGTTTTTTATTTTCAGTCTCACACAATCCTGTTGGTACAACCTGGCCAAAGACCAGAAACTAGAACTTATTCTGACTATGAAAGCGTAAACGAATGTATGGAAGGTAAATTTTCACCATACATTTAAATTAATTAATTTAAAAAATTTATATGATTTTATTGATTAATTGTATGTTATTAATAAAAAAATTATTTTTTCAGGTGTCTGTAAAATATACGAGGAGCATTTAAAAAGGCGCAACCCAAACACTCCGACCCTTACCTATGACATTAGTCAACTGTTCGACTTCATGGATCAGCTAACCGACTTGTCATGTCTGGTATATCAACGATCAACAAACACATACGCCCCTTACAACAAAAGTTGGATCAAAGAAAAGATATACGCCCTGCTGCATCGCGCCGCTGTCCAGAAATAATTCTTTTCTAAACTTTCATCCTGATTAAAAAAAACGAAACGATACGAAATTTTGAACTTGTTGATAACCATCCCTGCATTGTAATAGCCGTTTATAATTTTGTTACATTTTTATCTATCCACAATTGTGCAGCGACGTTTGCAAGAAATAGATCAGTGATGCGATTACAAGTCCCAGCGGTTGATAATTAAAGTACAATTGATTAACAAAATGCGAAAGTTCAGGGCGAGTAACTGTATTTCTTCTTAGCGTAAGTTTGACATTAGATTAATTAATATTTCGATTATAGAGATATTCATTCAAATATATTGAATTTCATGTACAAACTAGGTTTCATTTCAAACCTGAAATTTTTGTCATTACAACTTAAAAAAAAAACAAATTTGGAATTTAAAAACAAACATTTAACGTTTTTGATTTTTGAAGTAAATTTTTTGATTTACCGATTTAAGATAATTACCCTTGTTAACATTGTAACTTTGCAATACCAACGGAATATTGATGAGTCAGGTATTCGAAACGGAAATCCAACAAATAAACTTTTACAAGCACGTGGAAACCGATGCATTGTTAATGATATACTTAATGACGTCTTTCGTAGATCAAATTTTATTAAATGGCAGTACAGCTGATGTACTAAATTTTTCAAATGTCCTTGGGTTCGTGAAAATGACTTAGTCGATTGATTTACACTGGTATAAAAAGACACATCTCAGTCTAATTTCTTTTCAATATCTTTTACACAATCTCCAATAATGCAAATCATAAATCCAACTTGAATTTTTATAAATTTAGAAAAGCTGTTTTTCTTGTTACAGTTCATTGGAACTTGTTTTTAAATGAAAAATGAACGTTCATTTTCAACCATCCTTCCAACGAAGATGTTTCATTGAACATTTTTACAAGATTACTCATGACTGATGATAAGCTATGAACTTTTATTCTCCACTTTGTCTAGACGTTATGTCACTCAGACCAATTCAAGGAGTGGGACAGAACTATGAAGGACCGCGAGGGACTACTATGCATTTTTAAATTGCACACCAATTAATATTCGTATCTATAAATTTTTTCTGCAACAGTAAAAGGAACTTTGCAATTCGCGGCGGTTTCAACGTTTTTCTTTTTGTTCTTTTCAGATAAGATAAACTGAGTCATTTACACTTTCACAGAATTCGAATTAATATATCAACTTGAAGACTGGTCGCAACTTATTGCTTTCAACAACTTTTCAAATTTGTACACAATTTTTAGATCAAAAGATTCAACCCCTTTCTTAAATCCAATATTGATCAAAGATTCAAAATCAAATTTAATAAAAAATAAATAAATAAATAAATCATTCATACGTTTCATTTTTGTTCTCGTTTTTAATACAAAAAATTGTTTGAGTAATAAAAGAGAATAAGGTCTTTGATTGAGAATATTTCAAACGAGCAAATAAGTATGGAAAGTTGATACCGGAGTGGAAAATTGAAAAACGTTCAAATTGCATTAAAAGGTGAATATGAATGTAATATTTTGTTTAGACGTGACATACGGAAAGTATTACAAGAGCATTATTATTAGTGGAGCGAATGAAGCGGACTACTTGAGAAGCCCAGTTCATGCCTTAATGTACAAGTTGACTCGTCATTGTTGCCTTGCAGATTGTGGATAAATTGGACGCGACTAACCGGATCGAACGGAAAATAGATTTTTAATCCCCAGCAGTGATAACGTTTGTTAAAATAAATTCAACGTTTAATAAAAACGTTTTGTTTAGCAAATTTGTTGAAAACAAAAAAAGAAAAAAAAAATCCAAATAATTTATCATTTTAGTTAGCATTTTTTAATACAAAAAATTTGGATGTACCAATGCGACAAAAAATTTAGAAGACGAAAGATGAGAACCAGTTTATAATTTATTGTCTTTTTTATACCGATTTTGTATGTAAGGGACAGCGAAAAAAAAATTCATGGACGGCTAAAAAAGAGACCGACGAACTTTTCTGAAATTACTATGGGATACAAAAAATTATATCGCTTCCTTACCTCATCGAACAACGAAATTGATTATTTTCAGATAAAAATATTCAGGTTGAATGCAAATCTTGGCCGTGGAATATTCTCGGCCGTTGAAATTTTTTATTTGAGATTTTAATTCAACGAGCGTGCTATATAAATTTAAAATATTCATTATCTGTTGAATAGTGTCTATGAACGTAAATTAATTATCGGGAACCTATAGACCATTAAACCACATATTAAAATTTTTTCCTCCAAAAAATAAACGTACGTCTTTCCTCAAACTTCTGAAATAATCGCATTCTTATCGTTCAAATGAGATGACACAGTTATCAATTTTCTTCAAATTACAAACGCGTGACTTAAAAATCATCAGACTGCAGATTGACGCGATTGACTCTTATTTGTCACGATAGGATACTTGACGATTCGTTAGCTTCAATTAAAAATCTTTTTATCGTCACTCCGAATAAATGAAAATCAATCTTCTCCCTTCAAAAAACAATAAAGCAAAATAAACAAAAACAAAAATAAATAAATGAAAAAATAACAAATCATGACATTCGCTAATATTCTCGGTCAACATTTGTAAACAAATATGAGAGATGAAAAATTTTTGTTTTTGCATTTTTGCATTTATGAATCGGTCTCCCTTAAAAAAGCAATAAAAATAAACGAAATCCCTAAAAAAACGATAAAAATAAAGAAAAAGAATATAGTTGTAAATAATAAACAGTATTATTTATATAATTAATCACAGAAATAAGAAAACTAGCAATGATAATCCCATATTCAATATGATTGAAGGTCAACTTTTGTAAACATCGTCCGTATAACAAACGAGTAATTAACAACAATGTAAAGAATTGGGGGAAAAGTGTGTATGCGCGGTAGTCGCGGACTAGACGAGGACAGTCGCGTTTTGTCGGATTGTGTTGCGCACGATTTCTGGGGGAATTTATCTGCGAGGCAAAAAGATTATGCGCGCGCGAGCAAACGTCTTCAATACGAAATTAGTCGTTGTTGAGTGAGCGGGTGTGCTGCTTGTGTGCCCGTGGATGGTTTCTAACCATCAGCAGCGCGACAGTTCGTAGAGGAGGCTGGAGACAGACGGATTGGCGAGCGAGTTGCGCCGCTCGCCGATTAACTCGACTGCACATATCAAAACGTGAGTGGACGTAGCCAGTGCCGTCAGTGCCTACCGATGATGTCGACCAATGGAATATTCACCGACGTAGAGCCGTTCAGCGAGCTGCCACTCGACCGCGATGACAATAAAGGTACACACCGAAAATTTTTCGCAACTCGCGTTTGACAACCCGTATCAAATCACAATTCGCCATCCAGCATTACGAGGTTAAGTTGAAATGTCAGGTGAGCGACGGTTATATCGATTGCGCCTGAGTTGTAAGTGTTGCTGAACCGTGACTGATTTTCAATTATCACCGTCTCGTTTTTCAGATCACTCCGATGTTTGTTTTGAAGCCACTGTTGTCGAAAAATTTCAACTAACCTGACATTTAACTTCTTTTATTTATATTGTATTTTCTGTTTTGTATTTATTATTATTATTATTATTTAATTATTTATTTATTTATTTATTTATTTATTTATTCAATTTTTACAGACTTTTTGTCGGAACACAAAGCACGTTGCTGGATGTACATTTTTATTGTCCATTTTTGTTATTCATCAAAAAAAAAAAAGAAAAAATTAAAATAAAGAAGACTGGAATTCAAAAAAAATTATATTACATAATTTCATATTTTGTTGGAGGAGAATAGCAACAAAAAGTTCCTTTATATCTGTTATCTAAAGTGCGTTACATTGTATTTTCGTTCGGTTTGAATTATTAAATTTGATATAATCAAAAATAAAGATTGTCTCACAACTTTTGAGAATGCGCTTTTTGATTGTACAAAGAAAATCTTAATCCAGAATAAGGAACTGCTTGAAGTTTGGTATTAATGGAGATCGGTTTTAACCGAAGACTTCATTAAAACATGGTAACGCGTGACTAATGAAAGATAAGTTGGAAGCGAGCAATTACGGAAAACGCGGCTGAAAAACATTTTGTGTGTTTTAACAATGTGTTCCCTGACAGGTCGGCGGGTTGGGGGACAGTTTTGACGTTACAGAAGCTAAACACGTGTCGTAACGAGTGTTGAACAAAAAAAAAACGTCGCGTGGATGTTTATATAGATCACTTTTTGTGTCATACCGTCTTTTTTCATTTTGATTGTTCAATCTCGAGTCTCGGTATCGTAATTTATTTGGGATGTTTATTTTGACTGTTCCTTTTATATTGGTTAGTCATGAATTAATCATCGCGATTTATCATCGAGTATATTTATTCGCAAGAGTGAACAAACTTTTAAATAACTGCCTGAATTAAGTTCATCTGCGTCTGATAACCATGAATTATTAATTGACATCAATCACAATTATAAAGTCGGTATATATTTTTCTCGTGTTTTTTCTTTCCTTTCTTTCATTTTATTCAACTTTTTTTGTAGTTCAAGTTTCGCATGAATAACCAAAAAAAATTATTTATAAATTAAAAAATAAATTAATTGAATATCTTTTAATGAGGTATAACAATTTGTTTTTAATTTGAAATTTCAAGTTTGTATCTGATTGTGATAAGCAGTTTGATTTTTCATTGTTCTTTTACTTTACTAGATATGGAGTCGCCCTTAGGAAGTAAAGATAACGAAATTAACGAAGCAATCGATGAAACTGCCAACGAATCACCATATGCCGAACCGCTGTTACCCGAGCAAGTGCGCTGGTTTCACAAAGACTGTGTCGACAAAAGGTGGATCGAGTTCTGCGGCTACGATAGTCTCAGGATAGAGAGAGCTTGGCGACGAAGGAGCAGTCCATCGACGAACAATGGCGAGAATAAAACCGAACAGCAGATCGTCGTCCGGGGTGGGATGTACGACGTCGAATTGGACGAGATGAAATGCAGATCCATTTATTGTGCAGGTATAATCATCGCCTTGCACCCGTTTAGGAAAACCCAACTCATCGTCGGGCATTTATTCTGCTTTCAATTGGAAGAAAAAGAAAAAGTTGGGGAAAAAACAATTCGAAGATGTGAATGTAAAACATTTGCAAAATTTAATTTTCATGGTCACTGACTTAATTAATGCAAAAAACTATCTAAAATTTTAATTTTACTTTATGTGATCGTGGACAATTATTACTTTGTTGTCACACATTGTAAATGAGAGGATTAATTCGGTTCATCCTTTGATCCGATGAAAAATGAACGAACCGCGGTAATTGCAACGAGTGATATATCATTATTTTTGCATGCTCTTTAAATGCAAAATGGAGAGTACCGGCTAATCAACAGTGCTCATTTCGCAAATTTAATAACAAAGTTATTTTTATCATAATGCGCACACGAGCGACAATGATACATCGGGCTGTTTTGAATTTTGCACGAGCAAACATTTTTTTTATCGTTCCAGGGGTCGCATTGTAAAGTTACATATTCAACATTGTTTTGCAATTCCTCGATACTTTTACAATATTTTATGATTATTTGATTCTAATTTGTTGTTGTTGTTATTTTAGAAACGGTTTCTTGGATTTTGCATCGCTAATTGACAAGTGTTTTAACATGTTCGCATTTCTTTGATAGAATAGCCTCCTCAAGTACTTGAGAGTTGAGATTCTTTTTGTTTTTAATTGGACACAAACGTGCAAATTCGTACCGACAGAGTTTGCAACCGTCGTATGACCTATTCTCATCTAATTTTATTTATTTTACACTTATCTTGATGAGAATATTATGATAGAGCTGCTGGAATAATTGATTGACAGTTGACCTAGATCAAGCTAGATGATTTGAAAGTACGAGTGCATAAATTTTCATTGCAAAAAATTTTTTTACCAATATTTTAATCAGTTAAAATAAAAACAATAAGTAACGATATAAAAATTTGTTCTCAAAGCTCGTATCTGAGCTTGCAACAAAATGTTGAAGTGCGAACTGTTATTTATCATTTCAATTATTTTAATCACCATTAATTACATTTCATTCAGTCTTGATTGCGGATACTAAATAAACTCCATAATAGAACGTTCAAGCGCTCAATGATGTGTTTCAATTATGTATATGATCCAAACCATTGTCGTTGACTGATGGTATCTTTTAGAACCTACTCTAGTTAAAACAAAATAAAGTCAAGTTTTATTTTTGCTATTCAGATTAAAAATTGAAATTCAAAAATTCCTGAAGTAAAAAAATTTCAGTGAAAATTATCGGAAGAATTAAATTCAAAGGATGCGATTTTTCCAAACACATAATAGCGGGTCAATTTTTGTCTCTCTTCTATTGATCGAGCAATAATAAAGGCACTTGTTTGGATTTGAAACGGCGAGCACAATCGAGTTGAACTGAAAAATATTTAAGAAATCGATCACGAACCATCAAGTTGTTCGCTTCCTGTGTCAGGGACTGCGTAATTGTGTAACATATTGATTGTCATTAGCGTTGCGTCAGTCGTCGACCGCTGTCAATTGTGTTCGCGATTTAACGACCGATTTATATATTTTATCCGTCGAATTTTCATCGAACGTTCTCTCTCCTAACGGTCTTTTAAAATCGACTATATAACATCCTGCGTTTACCTTCGCGTGCGTTTCTCCTCAGAAATCAATTTGTCATTGAACCTACATCACGACTAACTTTTATTTTTTCAACCATTATAACTTATAACGAACTTAAAAAAAAACAAACGATACATGTCAGGGCATTATAAAACTGAGAAATTATTAAAGAAAATAAATAAAAACTATTCTGACTTTGATCTTTGAATCAAAGTTTTTTTTATCGTTCTTTTTGACTCAAATGTAATAAAAAATGTATTATATTAGAAAAAAATTGTTCACCTAAAAAATTAGATTTGGTTGAACACAAGTTGCCATTCAATTTTGTCATCAGCCTTTATAATTGCAAATTATAATCCTGACCAATTGCGCGGTGAGAGACGAGATGGAAAAAGTTTGTGATAAAATTATGAAACTGATGAAATTTCAATGTTTTTCAAGGACACAAGATTAACCCTATCTTTGAATTTATGAACATGAATAAATTGATCAATTTTCTCATCTCCTTTCAATTAAATCTGTCGTTTCATTTTCTGTCAATTTTGGTCGTTGATTTTCAGTTGACTCGCTGAAATTATATTAAAATGATCATTTTCACAGATGAAGAGTCAGAGATCATGAGAGGCACGTGGTTCTACGAGGGTAGTTGGATACCGCTCGACATGGAACACACCAAGGTCATCGAGGAAGTACACCTGAATCTTTTTCAGAAACCATCGTCCGAATCGAATTGCATTTCCGAACGTAATACTCCATCACACTCATACAAAGGTTGACCATTTTTTTATTTGCTGAAATTTCTATTGTCACAAAATGAAATGATTTTAATTTATTTTTTAAAATTTTCTTTTCAGCACTTCACACTGAACGATTCCCCGAGTTTCATGTCGATTGGCATGCGATAAACGATGTCGTTTCTTATAGCGAATATACACCAAGTAAACTGGTCCGCAGCGTAACTTCGAAATTGGGTTTTTCTAAAAGTGAGTAACTGATGATGACTGAATCTGTAACTGAATTTGGTTTAAAATTGAACTTTTGAATTTTCAACAAGTTGAACGAACTTGAAAATGAATTATTAGAAGGAAAGGAAAAGTTTGTTTGAAGAACCTTGAATGTATAAATATTGAAATATTCGAAACTAACTAAATGGTTATGTCGTATAGCTACCGGATATAGACTCAAACGAGGGTATAAGACGTTAGCAACGATGGATGATAAGCCCTACGATGATATTGACCATTTAGTGTTCGTAGTTCATGGAATTGGTCACAAGGGCGACACAAACAAAGTCATCCGAAACACAACATCGTAAGTAAAGATTTACCATCAAACATGACTTTGAGATAAGAGCCATTGTCTCTTATCTTACAGCAGAATTTGTAGGTTTCGCAAAATTTATTCTCTGCAATTGACTATGTTTATTTTTCTCTTTCTCCTTTGCACAGTTAATTTTCTGTTTCGCAACAAAACTTTTTACATCATTAATAAAAGAGATTGATTGATTATTTGATTGCCTTATCTTTTTTAATGAAAGCCAATCATGTTCGGTCTCTATCAAAAATCGAAAAAAAAAATTTCAATACGCATTTTAATTTTAAATTTCAATAATAATATATAATAATAAAAAATATTTTCACTTAATTTCAACAGGTTTAGAGATTGCGTCGACTGGTTAAAGAAAAAATATTTCCCAAAATCACACGACAGAGTGGAATTCGTCCCTGTTAAATGGAGATCTTCTCTGAAATTAGATGATGGTGAGTCCAAACTCCGACCATATTTTTTATTTGCGTCTAGTCATGATTGATTGATTGTTGAATTTTGTATTTTAGGTATTGTCGAGGCTATAACGCCATACAGCGTACTGAGTATTCGTCACGTTTTAAACACATCAGCCATGGACATTTTGTATTACACGAGTCCGCTCTACGGCGGCGAAGTTCGAAACGGCCTTCAGCTTGAATTGAATCGGCTTTATCTAATGTTCGTGAATAGACATCCAGATTGGAAAGGCAAAGTCTCAATATTGGCCCACTCTCTTGGTTGTGTCATAGTTTACGATATAGTCACCGGGTGGATGGACATTGGTTGCGCGGAAAATTGCCCTAAACCTGTCGGCCTCAAATTTAAAGTACCAAATTTTGTCGTCTCTTTAATTGTTCAATTTTTTTTTTCAATTTTTTCATATTTTTAATCCTATTTTCTAATCCTAGTTTTAACCATTTAATAAATTTCATTCATTCATTTTTATTATATCAAAAATTATTTTTTAAATTATTTTTCTTGCTGAATTTTAATTAACAAGTTCAATTGTTATTGCAGATTGACAATTTGTTTTGTCTCGGATCGCCACTATCGGTATTTCTGGCTCTGCGCAAACGAACATCGTACAATAAATCGGAAGTGATACCAAGCAACTTGTGCAATAGATTTTACAACATCTTTCATTGGTCCGATCCTGTCGCTTACAGGATGGAACCACTTTTAGAAAGAGAATATAGCGAAGTGAATCCAGTATTAATACCTCCTTATGGCGGATTAGAGGGCCAACACCAACAGTCAGACCAAAATGCTCTGCAGCCGATGAACAGTGTAGAACCAAGCATGCCCCAAAATGGTAAATATTAAAAGTTCCAGTTTCTGATTGAAGATGGATTGGAAATGAACGTTGAATTAATTTGTATTGTATGGTACAGAGTCGCCTGAGAGGGGGGACGAAAGCGGAACTGACCAACCCATAAGAAATGTCGATAAGGGTTGGAGTCTGTGGGGTCTGATGCCTGCTTGGAATACCAAAGATGGTGTTACGTCGCCTACACCTGAAACGAGTCCTCAACTCCGTCCTGAACAAGGTAAAAGATGTGATTTCATAAGTTACTTTGTTTTTCTTTTTTTTTTGTTCAGTGGATACGTGAACTTCAACAAGTTGAATTGGTGTTTCAGAATTATCACAACGACTAGATTACGTTCTACGAGCTGTGGGTTTCGGTCAGCATTACTTCTACAGCGTGTTAGCTCACACAGCGTACTGGAATAACTACGATGTGGCATACTTTGTACTGACGCGAATCTTTCCATCGATAGAGACATGATATTTGCTTACGAAGAGCGACGCAAGAGATAGTATAGACGAGAACGATTCACCTGGGTCCACTAGTCTATAGCGAATCATCTTCTCGAATCTATCCGGAATGAAGAGCTTGCCACTAAAACGAATCTGTGATAACAGGGAAACGATACAATAATACAAGTTCTACGTAGGTTTATTCGTTGTTGTTATAATTGAATTTTACAAAATTACGAATTTTATCAGTAAGAGACTTTTGATTGGAGGACGGCCGATCGTTGTTGACTAACTAAAAACAAAAAAAAAAATAAGAAACATTGTATCAATCATACGATGATTAAAGCGCGACTACACATCCTCGATAAGTTTTGTTTTTGTATCTCATTATTGTTTTGTATTCATTATTTAGTTTTTATGTATCGTTTTGCAAGACTTCTTTTTTTTAATTTGATTGTTTGATGAAAGACGCATACTTTCATAGATATGTTTTGTGAATTGTGAGTGATACACAACCTCATTGGATAGTATTGTGGATCGTTTTGCACGGGCACAAGTCATCGTTGAATTAACGTCAGGTCACATCATTTTGTAAAAATCAAATTAGAAAAATTAAGAATGGAGGTGGAGAAAATGCTGCAAGCCATAAATGATTAAAAAATGCCAAATACAAGTATATTTTATCGGATAGTCCTGATCTGAGTTAGCATATTCGCGATTATCTTCCAGCGTTATAATTAAAGCGATTTTATTTTTGTTTTCTTGACAATTCGAGCAAAAAGCTCGACAGAATTTGCTTTTTTTGATAAATAGAATATTTGAATTGTACAATGTGTAAATTTAACTTATTATGTTTTTAAAATGTTAAATGTAAAATCTAGTTTGTTTGCCAAGCGATAATAAATTTTTCGTCCGAGACCGATCGGTTATTTTCATTCTAGTTTGTTAACTCGAACTCTCGATAATTAAATGGTAGGAGCGTTAGATACTTGTCTTTTGATATCGAAATAATTGTATGCATTTGTAACCGCGAATGGGAAATGGCTGATTTGTATTATTAAATTAGACAAGTTGTAAGTAACAATAAATCGGGGAGCGAACATTTGCGAGTGATTTAACGTTGCTAAAAGCACAAACTTGATCCCAAAGGTTTCTACAAAAATATACAGACGAAGGAATAAAAATTGCTCCTCGGCAAATGTAAACACAGATCTAAAAATTTCAACCAAATTTCAACATGTAACTGAGAACCTTTATAATAATCATTATAGACGCGTAGATTTTGGTAAAAACAGAAGTGTTAAATAAAATTTTTTGCAACCAAAAAAACACATCAGATCGTTTCAATGGTAAACGTGAAAAATATATCCAATTAGGTGACAAGTATTGTTTGCCTTGTCAAACTTATACAACTATAATATCATCTGCATGACAATTTATATTATTGAAAGGAAAAAAAAAAAAGCAATTTCATAATCGATTTCAATCTTTATGCTTGAGTATGAAAAATTTGAAAGGCAACTTTTGCAAAAATTGAAAATTGGTAATGTGAAAAACAAAATGTATGGAACATAGTTGATTGTCAATAAAAATTGTTATTTCGTTATTTTCTAAAATGATGACATTGTTTCTTGATTGAACATTTTTTATCAACAACAAATGAACTTTTATTGAAATTTATTGTTATATTGTCATTGAACCGTCACGCTATTTCATTAAGTTGTAATTTATTTTCTTATTTTTTTCCAATCGTTATAAAAAAAGAACATCAGCAATGACACATCATTCCGTGGGATAATAAAAAGTGGGTAATAACTTTTAATGGAAGTTAAATGATGAAAATCAAAGGTCGTTTCAATTTCGGAGCACTGACATCTGAAAAATGTCACAGTTCGGAGTGAAGTTAGCCGAGAACGTGTCATAGTCACGTGCTACGTGAGCTCTTCTGCTCATCCCCCTCAAACCAGCGATTCACTAACACTGGGGAAAGAGAGACGAAAGCAGAAGACATTGGCCGTCGGTTTTTCTCTGAGTGCACTGACGTTTATTTAAATCAAAAACCATGGAGCCGAAACCGAAACTGACCGAGGAAACCAGCTGGAAGAAGTTGCAGGACTATTTCAACCAAAATGGTGCTAAGATTAACATCTACAAATTGTTTCAGGACAATCCCGACCGCTTTAACAAACTGAGGTAAGAATTCCCAAGCTTCACCACTTGACCTTGAGTTGACCTTTGGGTGGAATCTTGTAATTTCGAGTCCAAAAGTTCGACTGCATTATGAATGAATTAACACTTTGCGTCAGCTGATGGCTTAACGAACTCAATGATGTGTTCGTTTTGTTTGCCCCACTTTTTTTGTTCACTTTGACACATCCGCGTCAACGCATTTAATTTCCATAAATTTAATTCAAAGATTGTTTTATCTGATATGTTCATTCAATTGGTCGATGTTGTGAAAAATTGAGTCAGATCAGGATTGTCTACTAAACATTGAACATTATCTGATAAGACGGATGATGAAATTTTATATGCAACTGACAAATTAGATATTAATTGCATTTAGTCTTAAAAATTTTTCAAAAATTGTTTCAACAGTTTTGGAATTTTCTTGCATTATTTTATTGTATTTTAATTTGAATTTACAAAATTACAACAAACAACAACAAAAAAGCTTTCCTTGAGACTTTTGTATAAAAAGTGATAATTTTTTTCAGTGTTCAACTTGATACTAATGATGGACCAGTGCTATTTGATTTTTCTAAAAACCGTATCACCGAAGATGCCCTTGGTTTACTCTTCGATCTGGTAAGAATTGCAAACTTATTTATTTGTTTATTATTTTATTTATTTTTTTAAAATTTTTTATTAATTTAAACTGTTCAAAATCATTTTAGAAATTTGAAATTTTGTCAATCCATCATCACTTTTTTAGGCCAAAGCTCGCAAAGTGGAACAAGCTAGAGACGCAATGTTCTCCGGCCAGAAGATCAATTTCACCGAAAACAGAGCGGTACTTCACATCGCTTTACGTAACAGGAGCAACAGTCCGATAACTGTTGATGGAAAAGATGTGATGCCCAGTGTAAACGCCGTGCTTGAGCACATGAAACAGTTTTCGAATCAGGTACGATTCAAGAAGAAAAAGTGTCCTCAATTTTACAAATTGTACTTTCAAATAAACAAGTTTAAATATTCTTGAATCATTAAATTCAATCAAATGATTTTAATCGATTTTTAAAACTTTTTAAAAAAGGTCATATCAAAGGAATGGAAGGGATTCACAGGAAAACCAATCGAAGACGTTGTAAACATCGGAATCGGTGGTTCTGACTTGGTGAGTCAACGAAAAATGCAACTTCTTGAATGATTTTTATTCTCTTAAATTTTTACAAAAAATATAATATTTCATTGATCAAATTAATATAATAATAAATAAATAAATACTTATTACTTTTATAGGGTCCTCTGATGGTTACGGAAGCCTTGAAACCTTTCCAAGTAGGCCCTCGTGTTCACTTTGTGAGCAACATCGACGGTACTCACATCGCTGAAACTTTGAAAAAACTGAATCCCGAAACCGTCTTGTTCATCATCGCGTCAAAAACGTTCACAACTCAGGAAACCATTACCAATGCTATCTCAGCGAAAAAGTGGTTGTTGGAACATTTGAAAAATGTATGCCCAAACCGACTACTGAATTTAAAACAAAAAAAACGAAAATTCGTAGTTAATTAATGTTTGTTTTAATTTTAGGACGCAGCTGTTGCATCTCACTTTGTTGCACTTTCAACAAACACCCAAAAAGTCAAAGAATTTGGTATCGACGAGAAGAACATGTTCGAATTCTGGGACTGGGTTGGTGGAAGATATTCCCTCTGGTCTGCCATTGGACTGTCCATCTGCTTGTCAATTGGGTTTGATAATTTTGAAAAACTACTTTCTGGTGCTCACGCGATGGACAAACATTTTTGCACTGCTCCGGTCGAAAAAAATGTAAAAAAGAATTTCTGTTGATAATTTGTTCAATCAACTAATCATTGTTTTACAATGATTATTTTATTTAAACTTTTTAATTTGTTTCAATTATTGATTTTAGGTCCCAATAATCATGGCTCTTCTGGGAATTTGGTACGGAAATTTCTACAAAGCTGAAACACACGCAATCTTGCCTTATGATCAGTACCTTCATAGATTCGCTGCCTATTTCCAACAGGGAGACATGGAAAGTAATGGAAAATACGTGACGAGATCAGGCCAGACGGTCGACTATGCAACTGGTAACCATCAGCTAGTTCCAAATTTAAGAAAATTAAAAAAGAAAAAGAATGAACGCCCTCAAACAAAAATAGGAAACATTTTAAATCATCTTCCAGATTAACCGATACTTTTTCATTTTTAAGGTCCCATTGTCTGGGGTGAACCGGGAACCAATGGACAACATGCATTTTATCAGTTGATCCACCAAGGAACCAGACTTGTCCCTGCAGATTTCATTGCCCCTGTAAAATCCCACAATAAGGTACAAAAAAAGCATTCAAAGTACATATTAAAATTCCTTTTTAAAATTGAATGTAAAATCTTTGTAAATCACATTTCAAATTATTCGAGTTTAAAATTTTAAATTGTTAACAGGTTCAGGGAACTTTACACCACGACATCCTACTGTCGAATTTCCTGGCCCAAACAGAGGCTCTGATGAAAGGAAAAGACGCGGAAACGGCAAAAGATGAGCTGAAAAAGTCTGGGTTGAGCGACGATCAGGTGCTTGCACTTCTGCCCCACAAGATGTTCGAGGGAAACAGACCGACGAACAGTATCATGGTGCCTGCAGTTACCCCCTTCACCCTCGGTTTCCTCATAGGTATTGCCCAAAACGAATTTACATCTTAAAAATTAGAACATTAGAAAAATAATCTTCGACTGATTTTACTTTTCAGCTGCGTATGAACACAAGATCTTCACACAAGGAATCATCTGGGATATCAATTCGTTCGACCAGTGGGGGTAAGTTGAAACCGACGAATAAAAGATGGAAGAAATTATTATTGAGAAAAATATTTTTAATTCTGAAAGAAAAATGATATGTTAGGAACTGATCAATTAATGCGATTAATGCAATTAATTTTGTTTTTTTTTTTGATAGTGTGGAACTGGGAAAACAACTGGCAAAGGTTATCGAGCCGGAACTGACGAATGCTGATCAAATAACTAGTCACGATTCTTCGACGAATGCTCTAATCGCGTTCATCAAGGCGAACAAAAATAAGTAACGCGTTAAGATCGCCCGTTTGATTGTCGATTCGATTAGGTGCTAATTGATAAATGTATTAATGGTGCAGAATCAACAGATGTGCTTTTATTTGTATACACTTTGTAACCGACGTTACAGTATGAAATAAATTTATTAGAGTAAAAACAACTTGTTTCATTCGTTTCATTTGTTTTTTACAAGTGTGTACAAGTTTTTACATTTATCCATTTGATGTCTTTGCTGTTCAGCAAATCTAACAGTGGCATTTTGTCAAACCTCGCAGTCTGAAAATTTCATATAAATAGTCAAATGAGATGTAATAATAAAACGAAATGAAATAACGAAACAGGATAAAACAAACCTCTTTTCGAATATAACAGACTAGTTTTTCCAGATATTCTGGATTGTTGCATTCGCATTGAAAAACTCGGTTCCAAATTGCTCCTGCAAGAATTCTGTCGTCGGAGCTGATACCTTCGTCATATGCAACATAAGCAGCGTTCATCTGTTCTCCAAGAAGAAGTGTGTCTTTTTTCTTAATTTTACTGCTTATGGGCTGCAAAAGATAAACTCAACTTTAATTACAAATTTTTTTTAATTTTCTTTCTTGTAATTCTTGAAAAATTTTGTTTCTTATTTACTTACACCTAATTTTTTCATCCTGACTTCATAGTCATGCCACATCATTTCAATTAATATATTCCTCATTTTCTTTCCATTATTTAAATCAGCCATAAGACGAACAGCCAACATCCAGATGTGCAATTCTGTTATCACAAACCAAGACACCATCGTGTCTGGCAATTCAAATTCTGAAAATGTATTATTTTAAAAAATGTAAAATCATTTTTTTATTGGTACAGTCTGACTAATTTGAACAAAGTAGTTTCTTACCTTTAAAAAACAATTCGTAGTCAATCGAGTCGACTGTTTTTTCATACAACAATGCTGCTCGGAATAGTAATCTCTGCAAAGATCAGAATTCTTAAATAAAAACTTGAATAAACAAATTGAAAAATTTGCATTTTGAATAAAACATTTTTCGTTGTCTTATTTTTAATTCTTCAATGTTTAATTATTTGCCTGCGTATAAATATCTTGGAATCCCATTGCATTTTTTATCCTATGGAATAAATTTGGTTTTTTTACTGGAGCAACTTTTGTAGAAAATCTTTCATGTGGGCCAAATTGAAAGGTACATGAAGGTTCGAGAGACACATTTTTTCTAATCACTTTGACCTGTTTGACAGCTCCTGTCAACCCAGAATAATTCTGAAAAAAAAACAAGAAATTAATAACAAACAGATCAAATTGATAAACAAAATAAAAAACGAATAATAAAACAATTAAAATTATGTATACTGACCTTAGACGATAAAATTCTTAAAAAATTCATCATCTTACTGTCACGAACTAAATTTCAATTTTTATTAATAACAAACTAATTCAGTTGTGCAACTTTTGTTAACTTTGGTCGCACGATTCATCGCATTGTTTTTCTCCGGTTTTGACAGATGACAATTCACAAACACACCGAATTACGTTTCGAAAATTAATCCAAATTTCAATTCCAAATTTGTTGATTGAATTTTCTGTTTTCATTCATCAGTTTACAAATAAATTAGAATGAAAAGTCGTTTTGTTGACCAAGTCGTTAACCTAATCTGGACACATGTAATTCCAACTCTGCTAACTTCAGAGCAGAGATGAATTTTTCTCAAGTTGGTCATTCTCATAGTTCGAACGCGAATTGTCAACAGAAATCCCCGAAATAAATTTAGTTTTCACTTTTTGACTTGCGTTCGCACTTTGAATCAACAAAAATAATGAATCAAAATTTTGCATGAATTTTTTATGCGTTTGCATCGTAAAAGTCGGCGAACGTGTTTGAGCATTTTTTGTTTCCATTCAGAAGATAAGATTGTTAATCCTGTCAAACATTTTTGTACGTGCGGAAATAACAAATGCAACAAGATAATTGCAAGTCAGTAGGGAATAGCGTTAGTATTAATTATTATTGTCGATAAAAAAGAAATAAATGTCGTATCACAAATGGTGTAAAAAATGTTAATTTGTTTTCTCATAGTTAGAGAGTTATAATTGAAAACCAATTTGCGAACATTTTCCAGATAATATAAGGACTTGACGAGTGTAAACTGTCATTTTAGAAATTTTGTTCTGTTTGTTCAGTTTAGTGTATTGAGAAAATGAAGAAATTGTTGTTCAAATCATTTGTTGCTGTTGTTTGTGTCGCGTGTTTTTCGGTAAAAACAAACTTGTTTAATTTGTTTATTAAAATAGGGACTGGAGTTTAATACATTTTAATTGGTTCAAAAATGTTTTATAGGGTGAAAGATGTGTCTCAGTAGGAGAAAAATTGGGTAGTGAATCGTGTTCCAATGCGAACAATAGAGTGGTAAGTATTCTTTCTGTTCTACATATAACTTTGTGCAAATAAATTCTTTGGAATATTATAAAATGTGTCAGAAATTTTTAACAAAATTTGTAATGTTGATTTGGGTATTTCAAAAACGATATAATTTCAGGGGATAAAATCCAAAGTTTTCCGACGATCAAGTGGTAATGGAATTTCTGCTGGCTTCAAGATACCTTCAATTGAATTTTCTGTAAGCTTGTTATTACTAAATGAATTAGATATAAAAAACAAAAGTAAATAAAAAAATCTTATTTAAATCGATAAAAAATTATATTTTCAACGTGTTTTATTAAATGAATATATTAAAGATTTAAAATTTTTCAATAATTATAACAATCAAATTGCTTTTACTAATAGATTGTAATTTTTTTATGAAGGTAATATAATTTTTTCTATAGCTGAAATTATTGTTTTACTGCCGTTTAAACAATTTTTAATTATGCAAATTTCTTTTAATTTGAAAAATGCAATTCGTCAAATTTGTTGTTAGATAAAATGTTTTTTACAGTAATTATTTAGCATTGTGATTATAATTTGATGAAGTGAATACTTATTTTCATATATATGGAGTATGTTTTATTGGCAATATAAAAGCAATTTTCAAAAGTCTATAATCTTGCCCTATAAACGATTAATCAAAATTTGAATTAATATAATATTCAATATTACAATGATCTAAAACATTTTTTCAAGGGCAATTCTGGAGGATTAGAATTTGGTCTTGGAAATTCAGGTGGACAAAATATCGGACTGGGAAGCAGCGGTGGAGTAGATCTATCAGCTGGATCTTCTGTAATGTTAAAAATGCGATTTCAATCAAAATTTATATTTTAATCTGCAAAAAATTAGTTTTTAATTTCGTTAATTGTTTTCTATAAGGGAATAAATGTAGGATCGAGTTCTGGGTCCATGAGTGGTGCAATGTTAGGAAAGATGAGCAACGCAGTTGGTGGACTTGTAGGTGGAGGTGACGGTGCCAGTGGCGGTTTAAGTATTGGCGGAGTAAGTAAAAATTTTGATTTTTTTTTAAATGTATCATTAGATATTCAAAAACCATTTTTATTTTTAGGGCAGTGAGATGGGCGGTTCCGGTGAAAATGGAGGCTTGGATCTTAGTTTTGGTGGCGGTGTAAGTTTTTAAGGTTTCTTTAAGAATGATTTAATAATGATGTGACAAGTTTTTAAAACAAAGATTAATTTTTATCTTTTAAAATAGTCAAAAACTGGTTCTGGATCTGGATCGGTAGGTGGTGACATATCAGGAACGTTTGGCGGATTTCAGGGTGGAGGTCATAGTGGTGGAACAAATATTAAAGGAGTAGGTCGAAAGAGTAGAATTCATACTTTCATTTTTCCTCCAAAATTTATGGTTATTTTAGAGGAACTAAACTAGAATCTTGAATTTTTACTCGAACCATTTTTTAGGGATCTGCAATGGGTAGCTCTGGTGGACATAGTAGTTCAAAGGTGACTTATAGTTACAGTGTAAGTTGTTTTGAAGAAACTAAAGTATAACTGAGATCTCGTAAAAAAATAGATACAAAATTTGTCTATTTTTACAAAAAAATAGGGAAGTTCCAGTGGATCAGGATCCGGATCCGATGGTGGTGGTTTATCAGGACAGTTTGGTGGACATCGTGGTGGAAAACCCAGTGGTGGAATAAATATCCAAGGCGTAAGTGAAAGAGGGGAATTTTTAATTTTGATTATTGTCGACGAATTATGAACTTTATCTTCATCTATTTTATTTTCACTAACTTTACTTTTACTTCTTTATCATTTTATTTTTTAATTTTTAGGGAACTGAGATGGGTGGTTCCGGTGGAAATGGTGGATTGGACTTGTCAATCGGTGGCGGTGGAGTAAGGTTTTTTGAAAAGAAGAAACAATTAAGCGATCGTTAATAAAAAAAACTTTTTTTTTCTTTCCAAAACTAGTCAAAAATTGGCAGACCTGGAATAGGAGGTGGTGGTTTTACGGGACAAATTGGCAACTCTGTCGGTGGTCTTGGAGGAGGAGTTAGTGCTGGAAATGGGGGTATAAGTTTCAGCGGAGTAAGTGAAAAAGTGGCATTTTTTAATCCATTATTATCGATACTGTTATCGAACTATTTTTAATAATTCATAATTATATTTTTAGAGCAATCAGTTGAGTGGTTCCGGTGGAAATGGGGGCTTAGGCCTTTCTTTTGGCGGTGTAAGTTTTTTAAGATTTTTTTCAAGAAGGACAAAAATTAATTATTATCTTTCAAAATAGTCCAAACCTGGTGGATCTGGGCCAGTAGGCGGTGAATTATTAGGAAAGTTTGGTGGACTTCAGGGTGGACGTCATAGTGGTGGAATAAATATTAACGGGGTAAATAAAAAAGTAGAATTCATGTATTAATAATTATTAATTATTAATTAAAATTTTCATTTTTAGGGCCCTCAGATGGGTGGTTCTGGTGGAAATGGAGGGTTGGGTCTTACTTTGAGTAGTGGTGTAAGTAAAGGTGGCGGTGACAGTAATGGAATTAATATCCAAGGAATGAAAGTGAGTTATAAATCTAAATCTAATCTTTTTTTAATCTAAATTTTTTTATTATTAAAAAAAGTGAGCCACAAAAATCTTTATTTTTAGGATCGTAATTTTATATTATTAAACCCTAATAATATTTGTAGGGGATGGATGGCGGTGGAGCTAGTGGCAAAATCAATATGCAAGGAGTAAAAGTGAGACACAAAAATCTTTATTTTTAGGATCGTAATTTTGTATTAAACCCTAATAATATTTTCAGGGAATGGGTGGTGGCGTTGAACACGGTGGCATGGACTTTACGTTCGGTGGTGGTGGAGTAAGTTTTTTTTAAGAAAAAAGAATAACCAATTATTTTTACCATTTAATTTTAAAATTAAAATTGATTAATTTTTTCACTTCAATAAAATAGTCAAACATTGGTCTATCTGGACTCGGAGGTGGTGGATTTTTAGGTGGAAGACACGGTGGAAATGGTGGAATGAATGTCCAAGTAGTAAGTGAAAAAGTAGAATTATAATTTTTAATCCATTATTTTGTATTAATAATTCCCAAAAATATTTTCAGGGTACGGGTATGGGTGGCGCCGGTGGACATGGCGGATCAAGCTTTTCTTATGGTGTCGATGTAAGATAATTTAAACAGAAGAATAACTATCATTTTTTAAAACGAAAATTGCTTGTTCCTCTCAAAAATTAGGCAAATGCTGGTGGGTCTGGATCTATAGGCGGTGGTCTATTAGGAAAGTTAGGTAAATTTGGCGGAATGTTGAACGGAGGCGGTGGAGCCAGTGGTGGAATAAATATCAACGGCGTAAGTGGAAAATTATAATTTATCATTTTTCATTCAACGATTTTTATTACGGAATTTCTTATTTGATTTTTAGGGTGCTGAACTAGGTGGATCTGGACATGCATCTGGTGGTTTATTAGGACATGGTGGTTTGATAGGAAAGATTGGCAACTCAGTTAGTGGACTAGTTGGTAACACAGTTGGACTCGTTGGTAACACGTTTGGCAAAGTGTTGGGCCACGGTGGGAGCAGTGTTGGAGGGGTTAATATTTTTTTTTCAGTTTTAATATTTAGTGTACAACAGAGAGGTTTATTTTATGAGATGTTTAAAAATGTTTTAGGGAATGAACGGCGGGGGGATTCTAAAAACGGCTCATGACACATTGGGAAATGTTGTCCATGGGGTAACTATTGAGTTTTTTTGATTCTTGTATCGTTCTTAAAAGTGAGGGCGAAAAAATGAAGGTGTAATTTTTTGAAATATTTTTTAGGGACTCGGCCTAATTCCTGGTCTTAGAGGAGGTGGCGGATTGCTAATGGGTCGCTAATCATGAAGATCATCTAACGATTAGACAACAGGACTGAAGAATGATTTAGACAAATCATCGGACAAATTTGAATTTTTTAATTGAACTATTTTTTTTTAAAAATTAAGAAATTTTAAAATAATTGTTAAAATTGAAAAATTCTTTATAAATTTTAGTTTAAAACAAAATGACAACTTTGTATTTTAAAAATTTATTTTCTATCTTAGAAATTTGGTATTACAGAACCAATTAAAAATCAAATTGGTTCTGTCTTTGCTGAAAAGATTCAACTTCTTCAGGCCAGACGATATTCTCGATCCATGAAATATAGTTGTAAATACGAATGTAAACAGCAGGTATTTTATCGCCACAGAATGAACCGAAACTGGTAATGCCCACAATACTATGCAGGCAACTGTTACCATATTCGTGTATAAATAAGGGTCCTCCGCTATCCCCCTGCAAAAAAATGTTATTCATAAATCTTCGCTAACATCTAAATTAAATTAATTTATACACCAACGCTTCTTAATTTTCATAAGAAAATGTTATGCAAAGTATACCTGACAAGTGTCTTTTCCGATTGTTCCTGCACACATCTGATACTCTGGTGAAATTCCGTTTCTCAGATGAATGTTATTTTCATAATACTGACTACAATTTTCGTTATCGATTAGCGGCAGATCGACCTTCATCAAAACATCTGACCCATCAGTTTTAACTAAAAATTAACAGTTCATCATTTAGAACAAATTTAAGCTGCAAAGATTATTGTTTCAGCGAGGGATAATTTTTTATAATTAGGGATAATTTTTTAGAATTAAGGATATTTTTTTTACCTGCGTGCACTTGGCCCCAACCAGTTGCAGTGGCGATTTTAACGGACTCCTCTGCCTTTTCTTCCATAGACAGACAAGTTGGACGGACGTAGTCATTGAATTCTATCGTTTCTTCCACTTTAAGCAAAGCGATGTCATGATAGTAGGACGATTTTTTGTACGAGGGGTGTTTAATTTTTTCAATGATCTTGTAATTGCGAGGCATCCCATCGTCATCACTTTTCAAGTTCAAATCTCCCAGTCTTACCCAAGTTGCTGATCCCCTGGAAATTTTTTTACAATTAATTAATATATAAACATAAAATTAATGTATAATAATATATATTATAATTTGTTAAAAATACATATGTACCATTGACTATCGTAGAGACAATGTGCAGCGGTAAGGACAAATTGTTGCGATATAACTGCACCCCCGCAGCTCCACTTGATCTCGTTCTCCTTCTTGTCGAAAAATCCAATCGCTGCATTGTGACTGTATTCTTTGGCGTTCACAGGTTCACCACCAACGACAAAATTTGACGATGGACAGTGACTAAGGCCGACATATTGTTTGCACACTTAAAACGAATCAACTTCTTAAATTAATTTTTAATAAGTTGCATTAAAAATGTTTGAACTATTTATATAGAAATCGAACAAAATAGAAATAGAAAACTCACTTTTTCTACTTGCTTTTCCAAATGGTAATTTGTCGTACATGTTTTGTTTCATTATGTACTTATCGTACAGGGATTCTTTATTTTCGAGTGGCTTCAAATCGGATAAGTTTATCCTAAAAAAGAGAAACATATTATGACAAAATATTATAAATGTGACATTAAATATGATATGTTATAACAAATTAATAATATATATTCATATATATTATAATATTTTCATTGTGTTGTTTCTTTACAGGGGTCGTTCAGCAGATAATACAATTCCCATTGGAGTAGGTTCATCTTTTTGTAACAGAATTTGCGGTACTCTTTTTGTCGATCCAGTTATCTCTTTCAATGGAGGGTTCTGTCCAAACACTTTGAAAATTTCTTCATCAATCAAATCCGGAACACTTGAACCAGAATGAGCTCGAAAATTTGATTTCATTTTACGTACTGGTTCCGGATTCAAAAATGGATTTTTATGAGCATCTTGATTGTTATGATTAAAGTCTATCTGATGAGTAGTTTTCGACCCCAAATTTCTATGTACAACAACTTGTTGATCCTTTATATTAATAATCCAAGTAAATTGTTGCCCAAATTGTTCGATACTCAAGGGGCAACAGACCAGAGGTTGCAACCCAAATGAATCTCGGATCGAACTGCAAAAACTGGGCCTTATGCCAGCGTCTATGAATTTTTGATATTCTGGACAGTTTCGGATCAACGAGCAGGTCCCTTCGCCATACACTTTCTGATTGCACGAAGCACCTTTGAATAAAAAAGAAAAATTAATTAGTAATTAGTAAGTAAAGTAAAAAAATTAATTGTATTTTCAAAATCAAAAATTGTTGTCATAATTATTTTGTTACCTTCAATTGACATTTGTTTATATGATGTTCTCGGATAACTAATTTGTGGAGCACATGCTGAACTTTTGAACAATTGAAACTGCAGGAAAATTGGTATAATGTGTAAAATCAGTTGGAGGTTCATTTTCTAAAACACTGAGACACAATTGGACCGAAAAATGTTTTTTGAAATTTTGCTTTGTTGTCAAAACCAGTGCTCGATTAGAACTGCGTCATATTTGGCTGCCGTTAAGAATTTTGTAATCTAAAACATTTACATACAGTCCATGGCGGAGAGGAACTATTTACATAATTGCGAGAATACCGATGAATCAATGACGATGTGAACGTTACTACATCGTTTAAATTTATTTTGTTGAAGGGTTTAGAGGATTTCTTTGTTCAAAAAAAATTTATAAAGACATTTAATTTATACTTTAAAAATTTTTTGAATAGCAAAATTATATTTTACAATTTTGCAAATGGATGGGAAAAGTTAGTTTTTTTTTAAAGTAGTTCAAATTAATTTTGAAATAAAATAAGTTAAATTTGTTTTCATCAATTATTTCTAATAAAAAGTTGAACTTTTTAGTTTGAATTTCATATATGTATTAAATTTCACAGCAGTTTCTAGTTTCAGTTAAGTAAAGAAACTCGTTTCGGATATTTCAAATGTAGCTTCGATGTAGCTTCATTATTTCTCAGATTTCAAAAAATGTTCAACATTTTTATTTATTCATAAGCTTAATAATAAAAATCAAACTTAACTGTTATATTATACATTTTATTAGAGACATTACAGATATTATGTATGACATTAAGCTGCAATTTTGTACAGCATTATTGACAGAATTATATTGATGAGCGATCTACTCGCAGTTCAGTTATAACGTTGGATCATGTAACATGAATTTCAGTATTAATTAACGGATTAAACAATCAAAGATTCTTCCCAAGAAATTGTTTAAAATATTTCTCGTTTGTTTTTTTAATCAACTGTCTTATTGACATTCCTTTCCATTTCGCTTTATGTTGTTTTCCAGCGACTAATCCTCTTCCCCTCCTTATCTTATGTCAATGAGATCTCTTATATCCAAATCATCTAAAAAATATAAAACGTCTTATTAACATAATAATAATAATTGATAATGATAATTTATAATAATTCTATTTTTAAGTTTTTTTTAAGATTTTTCGTCAATTCAATTTGATGGGAATATTTTAATAAATACCTGGCATTGTAAATCTTCCGAGAATAAAAAAAGGTAAAGCATCAGTTGGATCATCGACACAGCAAACTACAGGCGTGGAGTTCACGACTGTACAAATTTTCGATGGTTGTTCACCTTGTGACAATTTGAGCAAGACTCGAGGACATTCATTGACTGTAGTGCAAATACCGCTCAGATTGTCAACCATACATTGACTACCTTTCAAACCATACAAAATTAATTTAAAATTCAAAATAAAATACTCACTATTTCATTATATAGCATTTTCACTTGGTTTGTTCTGTTTGGTTTTCTTGTACCGAACAAATCCGGAACTGGGACAGAACATTGACGGAATGGAATCAAAATAAATCACTAAATTCACTGATTTTTAAAATAAAGGTCAATATCGAGTAACCTGAAGAGTTCGATATGATTCACGATTGGGTTCACGAAAAGTCGTTCAAAAATCGTGAACATGAATAACATTTTTTAAGAAAAAAATATCAAAAAGAACTTTTCTTTAAAAATAAAATAATAACAAAACCAAGACCCTTGAAATCATTTTCTTAATTTCGTCGTCTCTCTTTTTAAACTTTTTGATTTCCTAACATTTTCTAGTTTTTTTGTCAGTTGTTGCAGACTCAAACTAGGGCTTTTAACAACAAAAATAAAATAAAACAAAATATTCTATAAAAAAGAAATAATACAACCAAAAAAAATGAAGAAAAAAACTAACAAAACGTTTGAGACTATTTGGAAAACTGAGACAGATTCAAAATGTGTTTTTTTTTTCTAAACTTACTCTGTTCGGCGATCCAAACGATGCAGATCGGCGCAATATGAACAGACCTTTTTCCGACGATTCCCTCGTTGCGATCTGTTTTCCAACGACGATCACCTTCTGCAGGTCATCAAGGTTGTCCTGAAGTCGCTGCCAAAGTTGCCCGGATAGAACTGCGAAGTTGACATCTGAGTGACCCGACCATAGTTTCGATGTTTCCAAAAATTCTGCCTCACCGACAAATTTATTGCACTTCACTTCACTGTTTCACATTTTTCACTATTTTATTTAATTATTTTTAATTTGATTAACATCCCGAACAATAAAAACAAATAACAACACTTCACTTTTCACGTTTGAACTTTATTTCGCCCGATATCACATCCCGGCTTCGGTTGGCGCGAAAACTCTGGCTTGCCGGTGCCGCCATCTTGATTGTCGCGCCACTCATGCGATGCCGTTAAGGCCGGACCACAGTGAACGAACGCATCGGTGTGCGCGCGCGCGATTTGTACTTTCAAGCGATATATTTCGCGCGCTCGCTCACGTACATGTCCGTTCGTTGTGACCCGGCCCTTACCCTCGACCCGCGGTTGGCAAAAAAAAAAAAAGTTTTCACAAAGTAAGCTTTATAAAACTTTCAACAAGCAACGACCAATCACAACACAGACCGTATTGTTAACATCGTTCTTGAAATCAAAGACAGAAAANTCTTGAAATCAAAGACAGAAAATGTTAATGAAGAAAGTTTTGTTTGATTCATGCATAAACTTCTATTGCGAATCGAAATCTAATTGACATTGTTTTGCCGTTCACATCATCAACAATGATATCAACAATATTCTTTTGTCGCAATGCCTCTGTTCGTACTCGTTGCAAAGATTTTGTTTTGCATATTTGCCAATGGGTTACGGATTCTTCGAGTGTCAGATCAAACCACCGAGTCAACCGCGCGCGTACTGATCCCCACCAACGCGACAACCGCCTACCGTTCGAAAAGGTGGCAGCACTGTACACTCGGACGAGAGAGCTTGCGACAGACTTTGCATCTTTCTTTTTTCCGAATCCGCAATGATTTTCAACTATAAACTCAGTCAAGTCGAGAATAAACAACA
>JAPYZS010000186.1:402-182627 GCA_030522925.1 Trissolcus japonicus | reverse complement strand
AAAAGTGGCATTTGTTGTCAGCTGATAAGAAGACACGGCAGTTCCTCTGACATTTTTTTTCTTACTTGGCCAGAGACACTGCCGTGTCTCCTGATTTTAGGATTAATGTTCAAATTAATTTTTTTTTCGTAAAAGTGTTTGCTTGATTTTTTATTAAATTTATCACTTGTTATGAAGTTATATTGATGATGAAACATGAAAAAAAGAGATGCTTTAACATCAATTTAATAGTTTTTGCGTGGCTTGCATTAGATGAAAGGAAAAAAATATTTGCTCACTTCTGTTTGCCGTCTTATTACGTTGCCATTATTAGATTAAGGTAGGGAAAATAGTAGATTACACATGACATTTTCGATTGTTAGTTGAAGAATATATAATTAAGTATCAAAAAAGTATAAATCTAAAAAAGTTTGTAGAAATTTTGTTTCTCAATGTTTCAATATTATATAATATTATATAATCAATAAATAGTAGTTAGTGAATAGTTTTGAAAAATGAAGATGTTTTGATTTAAATCTTATTTTTTAGATATTAAAAAAAAAACAAAAACTTAAGTTACTGTCAGGGTAATTGTGACACTTGAGATTACATTCATTATAAACAAGTTTTCCATAGTCTTAATTATTTTCATCTTTATAGTTATTTCAAAGTGCATTTGAAATCAAACCTATTCATTTTATTAAAATTATAATGATTCTCACGTTTTTATACTTACGTTGTTGTTTACCTTCTGTTCCTAAATGCGCGTTTGTTTTACGTTCAGTTTCCTGATGGCGTTTAACGTCTCGTCACAATTCAATCTATTGAATAAAATTTGATTAATAAATTAAAAAATTGTACAACTATTTCCTTGTTGTATAAAGTCAACAAATTAATTGACAACAGAATTAGTTAATTCATTCGAGAATAAGTCATTAGCAAACAGACTCCGCGTGCTAGACGTGTCATCCGTCAAAACAATAAGATCACATGTGACTAGTTTGAATACAATTTGAATGTTATTGCCGAGAATTTGCAAAGTTATTTTCATTCTGTTGTTCATACACAGTTTCTTTAGAATACTAATTTTCTAACAAAACTTACCGCTCATTGCTATAATTTCACTAAAATAGTTTAAACTTCGCGAATGATGATATTCTTGCTACATGAACAACGCACCGAGTCAGACTGACGAGATATACATCGCAATTATGAGCAACTCATGCCATCATGGCCAACGCAATTACGTGATTATACGTAATATCACTCGTGTTAGTTCGTGGTCTGGTAGTGAAGTTAAAAAACACTTTTCCTGATACTTTTAAGATGGATTGAAGATGGATCATAAGTTGTATACTTTTTACACCCTCAATACATAAAATATAATTTTATAATAAAAAATACAAATAATGCATTACGATAATGGATCTTATTTATTTTTTATTTGTTTTAAATAAAAAAAATCTTTTTTACAATTCAATAGGTACATGTAAATCCGTAACTAAAATTTCCAAATAGATTGAATAAGTTTTCATTGTTTCAAAGATCTTTGCACGTTATCAGATAAGAACTAACTTTAGATATTAAAACAAAATATCGTTAATTAAAAATTATACACATAAAGCAAAGTCAATTCTGATAAAGCAATTTAATAATATAATATTTATTTGTATTGATAATGCGCAAAATCTCTGTGTTCAAAATAAATCACAGCATTTTTGTAACTACAACAAAAACTCTATTTGATATCTTAGTTATTATAATTTTTGTTTATAACAAAAAAAAATTACAATAGTCGAAAAAACGTTGAAAAGTTTTATTACGTCAGTATTTTAAAATTATAATAATTGATAAGTACTGTTGTAATATTCGTATACAGTCAGTTTACTTTGTGTTCTTGCATAAAGTATACCTTTATAGGACAAAATAATATCTTACGAAAGCGCGATCACAATAAGAATATTTTTTTTGTAACTTTGATAAACTTCGAACAGTAATTATTTACATTTGATAATAAACTTTTTTAAACCTTTATCACATCATAGAAGTCGGTATGATAAGTGAAAATTATGATGTGCTTTAAAGATTTATAGGATAATTGTGTTATCTATTTCACACTGCAAATAAAACATAGTCTTAATTTAGCATAAAGATTAATTTGTTTTCAACGTGTGTTTAAAAACAAAACTTTTCAACAGAATTTGAAGTAATAGTTTTTTATTCATATTTTAATTAAAAAAATATCACACATTTTCGGAAGCTTTTGTGAGTTATTAGAAACAAGAATATTTTCTCTGTATTTTGAGGAAATGAATCATCCGTGAACTTTCACATTTCGGAAAATGGCTCAGCGAATTCAAAAGTGTCGTTTATACTTTTTTAATACAACGCTGTCACGTTTCGCCGCTGATTTTCAATTACATTTTTTCCCAGCAAAATTTCTTTCGTGAATATTGTCTTAGACTTATATTGCTGTTTCTGTATCATTTTCAGTGATGATTCAATTGGAACCAAATCTAAAAAATTAAAATAACAACTTTAATCAGCATATTATAAAGTTCGCACGTGAGGTCGTTACTCATTCAACAATGTAAATATCGTTTAAAAAAACTTAAACTGACAAACATATATGTATGTGCAAAGAAAAACAATTTTCAGAAAACAATTTCTAATTGTTGTTCGCAATGTTTTTCAATGATCGAAAAAATACAAATCAGTATCAAGTATCGCATCCGTCAGACTGCTCGATATGAAAACTATTTAATCAAAGATTCAATTGAACAATATGACTGCGTCAAACTAACTCGATACTGTTTCCTTTAGATTCCCCGGCAAAACTTGCCAATCGGCTTGCATTTGAATTAAGACCATGCCAGCGAAGTCACGAACGTACATCGGGTAAATATAAAGGTCATCGATGCTTAGCTACTAGTCATCAGTTTCTAACATTTGCTCCGGTTGTACACATGTATTCGAAGTGCAAGCTTCTCAAGAACGCCAACGTGCGGATAAAACGAGCCAAATTTCTTTAGTGATAGAGAGGCGCGACTTATTTAATTACTTAATTTAATCATATTCATTTTTCTACGTCCAATATTTATATCGCTAATATGTGTGTTATAGGTGAGCCCGGTTATCTAATTATCCCGGTGCTTAAAATTTTTGCGCTTCTGTTTTAATTTTGTTTTGACAACTGCGTACTCGAAATTCTATTAATAATTTGGTGTTAGTTCTCAAAATTGTTTTCAAGATTTTTGTTGAAAATCCGATCAAAATCATTATAAAGAGAAACCTTACATTACTCTACGTTTGATGGAAGGATATCCTTAAGTTTTCAAAAATTAGATTACGTAAAACTTGAGTTTGATTGATGCATTTGTTTTTAATTTTATTTTGTTTGAAAAAATATTGATTAAGACTATACAAGTGACTTCGCTTTGAAAATAAAATTGCATTTAATTTTTATTATCAGAGAAATGATTGTATATAGCGTATGCAGTTTGACGTAGGTTGATAAGGGGTCTTGTAATCGTTCATATTTTCTTTTTCAAATGATAAACTATATGTTAATAGATTCGGTTTTTTCTCTTTACAAACTTATATTTATACATCAATTGCTAACAAATGCGGTAGAAGCGGATAACACTTTGACTGAATGCCAACTAGCGAAATTCGTGGTGGAAATTATTGTGAGGAGAAAAAAAAAACTTATTCAAAAATAACTTCTATCAAGTTAGAATCAAAGACGATTTTAAAGTGACACATAATTTTTCTCAAATGTGAATCGATTTTTTAAATTGATTTGCACAAGTGGTTTTTACGGAACGGAGATTTTAAACAAACCATATAATTTGATAGATAAAGAAATTATGTAATGAGCATATATAAAGGACAAAATAATATACGACCATTCTGTTAAATAAGCAACATTGGCTTTAAGGAAAATTACATAATAAATTTGCTCTACTAATTAAAATGTGATTAATGAAGAAATTGCAAAACTCATCTTTGGAGATTCGACCGAGTTCATTCAAATGTTTGTCGACGATAAGGTTTCAGAATACGAAGTAGGTTGATTTGCTTGAAGACATTTATGATGATAATTAAATGTAGAAAAAAATAGTTTGACATTGGAAGTTTGATGTTACAATTAAACCCAGATGTCAATTTGATTGGCACAATCGCTATTTCTATAACGATATTTGGCCGATCTATATTTCCTTTCAGTCGTTATATAACAAAAAAATGATTTTGAAACCTGATTAAGACAAGGTTAATTCGCTGCCACAAAAATCTAATCACATTAGAGAAAAAAATTTTTCCAAATGATTGTTTTCATTGAAAATAATTTCTTGGTTTTTTTGATTCTATAATGTTCATTCTATTTATAAATTCGTTTCTCTCATTTCAGAATCTAGTCAAGAAAAAAATGGGCGACCGGCTGGTGTAATGAAATCGCCACGCAAATTCACCGGCGTCGTGGTGGCAACCTGTGGTTTACCTGCTCGTGGAAAAACATTAACAGCCTATGGCATCGCTAGACGTCTTAATTGGAACGGAGAGTCAGCCAAAGGTATTGCACGATCATGAACAAAATATTAAATTTCTCGCGCATCCATACAAAAACGGAGATGAATTATTTAATTGGTCACTATAGTCGTTAAATAAATGAATCTTTTCATAAATACGAATGAGTTTTTTTTTTAATTGTTACATCAACTCAACCCTGATTAGTAGTCTTGTTGAAATTTAAAATAAACGAAAGAAGAATAAAAGTGAGGAAAATTTTAATTAGGAAATTGCATCATGAAATAATTGTTGGTCATTTTTGATGACAATTGCCCGACTGAGACATGCTTTAGATGGCATGCAAAGAAAATTAATAAGGATTGCGAACCACGTGAAATTTAATCGTAAAATTCCAGTTTACGTCAAGGATGTCGAGGAAAGATTCGATGGAATGTTTATGATTACCTTCTTTCGTCTAATTTTAAACATGAATATATAGAATCTCATTTAAATTTGAAATCCTGTCGTGCTCTCATTATTTTCAGACTAACTCGATATATTGAATTAAAGAAAATGTATTGCTATTTTATGCATTGACGTCAATATTTTTATTGCAGTTATGAGAGTGAGCGATTACCGCAAAAAAAGACTCGAGCGATATGGAACGCACGAATTTTTCCGCCCGGATCATGTGGCGAATGCTGCACTCAGAGCATTGGCGCAACGAGACGCAATGCAGGATTCTGCAACCTGGCTTGCTTCCGGAAATTCTGTCGCTGTAAGTTCGACAATTACTGCTCTTTGAATTATTCATTTGTCTGGCATTTGTAAAAGTAAAATAAATCCAATAAAAACGTAATTATACATAAAATAATTCTCTTCTTATGACAAGTAGATTATCAGCTTCTGTTTTTACCAAAATGATTGGAAGTTTTTGTAAACAAGAGAAAATCAGTTCGATCTAATCTACGTGTGACAAAACAAACATCAGATTCAGTTAATCCTAAAAACATTATAACAATAAAAAAACTTTTATTAAAAACATTGTATGTAATATACAAGTACCATAGGTGACGATTGACACGATTGATAGAAAAAGTTATCAGTTAAAGTAATTTTGACATTCTAATAAATTTCTATCGTATAAAAATTAATATTACGTGCTCTGTCATAACTTGATTTCAATTGTAACAAATTTAAATTGATTTTGAAATGAGATTTTAATTTTCTTATATCAAGAAGAATATTCTATGTACGTAAATGATTAATATATTACCATGCTCATATCACGTACAAGTAGCCAAGATTCGTGTCTTACGATAACTATATTTCTAAGAGTGCGCCGGTTTCAGATTTTAGATGCTTACTTGGTATCACGAAGTCAACGGGACGAAGTATGGGAATACTTTTCAGCTCTTGGGTACCGAGTACTGTTCATTGAATGCTTATGTGACAACCCGGTGGTAATCGAGGAAAACTGTCGCGAAATCATTAAGTACAACACAGACTACACCGGCATGGACCCGGTCATTGCGATGGAAGACCTCCGAAACAAGATCCTGCATTACGAAAAAACCTACGAACCAATGACCGAAAAAGCGTATGCCAAAATTTGCATTGATACCAGCACCATGGAGATCCAAGCTCACAAAATCTCCGGCCACATTGAAAGCACGATTTTGGGTTACATTGGCAGCCTCTCGTTGAAGCCACACACGCTCTATTTCTCAAGGGTGAGCGTCACAATGAAATATAATATGTTATTTATAAAGTTCGAAAAATTTTTGTTCTATTTGTTATTTTGAAAATCCTGTTAAAATGTCCTTTTGAGACTCAAAAGGTGAAGATGAAATTATTTTTAACACAAAGGCGACAATTTTCCTCAGTAAAGTGAAATGTTTATTTTCGTGTTTGCCTCAACCGTTGAATTCTTTTTAATTTTAGCATGGAGAAAGCGAGTTCAACGTGCTGGGAAAAATAGGCGGCGACGCAGCACTAAGTGCACGCGGTGAAAGATACGCCCAAGCTTTGGCCTCACGCATTAATTCAATGCACATACCAGACCTTCGCGTATTCACGAGTCGTCTAAAACGAACTATTGCAACTGCACGTGGCGTGGAGGCACCCCAAGAACACATCGCTGCGCTAAACGAATTACACGCTGGCATCTGCGAAGGTCTTTCTTATGAAGAGATGCAGGAACAGTATCCACAAGTGAGTGTGAATCCAAATTTAACTTCAAAACAAGCAGTCCCTTTTCAAACTCAAAAACATATTAAAAACAACTTGAGTTGAATGATTAATTTCAGTCTCAAATGAATCAAGTTTTCTTTTGATTTAAATAGCAGATAACTAGTTTGTTTCTTTCGCATATGATTAAATTTGAGTCATAAAAACAGGAGTGCATCACATATGCAAAGTGATAACAACACGTGTAGTTGTTAATGTGCCAAACTCTGACGCACGGTGGACTGACAATCAAACAAAAAACATTTATAAATACATTCTGAACTCGGAAAAACCGTTGAGAGTGTTTTTACATTTCTGTCATTGTTTTTGTTCAGGAATTTGCTTGGCGAGATCAAGATAAGCTTCGATACCGCTACCCTTGGGGCGAGAGCTACATCGACACCATGCAACGAGCAGAACCAGTGATCGTGGACCTGCAACAGTGCAACAATGTTCTGACAGTCTCACACCAGGCTGTGCTGCGGTGTATCATCGGTTATTTTCTTGACAAAACACCGGAAGAGCTACCGTACATGGAGGTGCCCCTCCATACGATCATCCGCATGACAAGCCACGGTTTCACTTACAAGCTGGAGTTCATTAAGTTGCCGATCGAATGTGTCAATACAACCAGACTTAAGCCACAAAATTGCAACGCAAACAGGACAACTGAGGATGCTCTCATAACTGTTCCGATGCACTACGACATCTCCGATCCTTGGAGGAATCCAGGCTCAACTCCGGCTCTCGTTGAGCAACACTAAAACCCGACACTTTAAAAGACTCTCTAAAAGAGAATGAAAATCTCATATGAGATTATTTGTAATCAGGAGAAAGAAGAATTTGATAACCCAAGTTAATTGTTATTAAATTAATTGAAAAAAAAATAATTGAGACAATGAAAATAGTTGAATAAAAAGGATAACAATTGTGATGTACGTATTTGAGGGGTAGATGATAATCTTTTGAAAATTGAAAAATTGTTCTTTAATTGATATTTTAGATTGAAAAACTGTTGAATCAAATTCTTATCAGTATTTGGGTACAATCGTAGAGACTTTGCACCGGTGATAGATGACTGTAGAACATTAGCAAATGAGTTTGAGAGTTCTCAAAATTTGACAGCAGCAGCACGAATTCAGATGACGGAATTCCCTTAAGGATTTCAGTATAGCTGTAGTACTTAGTGATAGATGTTATATTTAGGTGCCACAATTATACTATGTCGTAATGACCGAGATGAAAATGAACCAACGAAATGTCACGTAAAATAAAACGATGAAAAATTTGTAGGCAGGAGATTTGATTGACATGTTGAAAAAAGTTTCTAGTTTAAGGTTGATTCGCGATTTGTCAGTGCGTTGAGAAAAATTTCAAATGAAGTATATAACATTGTGATGAAATAATCAAACTTAATTTGTGTCCAATTAAAATATAGTTTCGGAATTGTCAAAGTATTGATTGATGTGCTGTGAAATGATTTTCAGTTTTTACATGACTTTTCTCTTAGCGTGACAAATTATATTATTTTTTATTTCTGGGAAGTTTGAGTTTTTTAATTAAATTTAAATGAAAATTCCTTGTAAGATAATTTTTTTCATGTTCACCTATAGATTTATTATTTCATTGAACTACACTAAGAGGAATTTTTATTATTTTTTTCAATTTTAATGAAATTTTATTAATGCAACGATATTATTCCTGGAAGTATGATTCTTTTTATTTTTTTTTCGACAAAATTCAATAACGTTTTTATAATGTAAATTTGTTTATGATACATCCTGGGATGTAGAAAAATTTTGAATACAAAATTCAACGGCCTTATAAACTGTGTAGAAATGAAAATGTTTAATTGTATAAAAGTGCATTTTTCACTGTAAAGAAATTCATTGTAATGCCTAACTGATTCTATTGTACATATGATAAAAAAATTATTAATCCAATTCCACAGGTTATAATAACTGTGAAACGCGTAAATGTGCATAATACAAGATTTTAAATGTATAAACGTGCCTGCAAAACATGAACAACAGGTTCATATCCTGCGTTCATATCTAGCATTGTTACAGAGATTAGTAATTCTATTACATGATGGATGAATGTGAACGCCTTGTTAATTTAACAGAAAATGACTTCGGAAGTAGCAACTGTCAATTTTTATGAAAATGAAAAATTTGGAAATTCAAACTCGGTGCAATAGCGTTGCACATACTGACAAAACGAAACACATTTGCGGAAAGATGACAAATTGACAATTTTTTACAAGGTTATGGATGAGAGAATAGTTCCACTTTGTGTGGAGCGGATAAACTATAAAATTGCATATAAACGAATGATAGACGTGACAATTTTGAAAAAAGTAAAAGATGATTTCTTGCACAATGTTTTGTGTTTTTGATCATCTAATTTTCTAAATCTAAACACGATTTAGATATTCACCGTTGATATTTATATATCAGAAATGTCAAATTATATGTTTCTTCGTTTAAAAAAACAAAACAAAGTAGCATCTTATAATTGGATGACTATGCAGCGAAGAACTTGATTGCAGTTATAGTTATGCGCTTAACCCTATTTTTATAATTAAGGTGCAGAAATAAAATTTTTATATATAAAATAACATAGCCTTCTGTATTATAATCCAAGTATCTTTTTCCCAGCGAATACATTTTATTTTGTTTCACGCAGTAGTTACACCTTTTAATTCACTCTCTTAAGGTATAATATTTCCCCGCTTGAAAAAATTCAACTCCCTCACTAAATATTATATTACGCTGTTGCTTTTCATCGACTTTTATTTTAGCTTTGACTAGAGTACAAAGGACTAGAATTAAATTACGACATTAAAAGATATTTTGAACATCCTCCAAAATCATATCGAACATTTTAAGATCACAAATGGAATGATCTGACGTTATTTTATTGCAAGCTTTGTGTTTTTATAAAGGACTCGCTCTTCCAGAAGCGAAGACCAATGACAAAGACAGTTATACACTTTGCTGACTCATAAGCTTGGCAATGTAATCTCTTTGCTTGACGGCCAAATGCAAATCCAAGCTTGTGAGCATTCGCATTCTAATTTCATTATTGCTAGGTGATTTATTTGGAGGAGGCTCAAAAAGTGAATCGATTGCGCGGCCTGCGGTTTCTGCAGGTTCGACTTGCGATATTTGTACCGATGGTTGTTGGTCATTGTGATTGTTCTGTATAGTTGTGCTGAATTTCACAACGTGCTTCATAAAGTCTAGAGCCACTCTTCGACAGGTGTCATAGCCAGCGAGTTGAATGCTTTTGCCTCGAATTGCATGAATTCTAGGGTCACTTGGCTGCATTGCTTTTTCGATTATAGACGCTGCAGAATGTGGTGAACCGGGGAGGTCTTTGAAAACTTTGATAAGGACCTCCTTCATTGTTTCCTCTTCGTTCTCCGAGTCCCCTAAGATTGATTATAGTACATTATTATACATCATGTTTCAAAATTTATGGAAAGAGAAAAACAAAAAACTTACAAAAGTTGTGACAACTACAAAAGTTATGATTACAACGGTATAATGATGGTTGAGTTTAAACAACAATAATTAACATCTAAACTTTGGGTATTAATTTTTTGTTTTCATTGTATTTACATATCTTCCAGATAATTTGTATACTTAGAAATTTCGATCAAATTTTAGTTAAGTTTGATCATATAAAGTGGATATGAACTTTGATCATTTTCATTATAATAAACAACTTTTAAATCAATATACCAGAAGTTAACTCACAAAAATGACATCGTATAATTTCTGTTCAATGCAAATAGTTTTGCTTTCATACAAAATTTTACAGATATTAAAAATGGTTTATGCATTGATGCAATGCAAAACAATCAACGATTCATTTTTGACAGGGCTGACATTGGAGTTATACAAGCAATTTTGAATTGTAATAACATTTAAAGTACATCAATTTTGAAGTTGATATTTACCAAGATCACTCGTATTGTCGAATGGCGAATCCTCTTTCATGTGCCGTTGCATTTCAAGTATTTTTGCTAAAGCTAATTGCAGATATTCCCGTGCATTAGGAGTCTGGAAACAATGAATTTATAATTTAAACAATACTCAACAGTAGGTTTGAATAGAGATTAAAATGTTTCCGTACCTCCGTAAGTTTTGATTTCTTCAGGTCTTTATTGGAGTCCGACAAATTTGGTTCCTAGATGAAATAATAATGTAATGAAAATTCCATTTTCCAAATAAAAGTTTTCATCTGTGTTTTCAATTATTCTTTTATTCTCACTTCTTCTAGAAAAGCTCATTTTAAAATGTAAAAAATTAAAAAATTCGAGTGAAAAGTTCAGTGAGTGGTTATATTTGTACCAACGTTAATACCGCAACTCATTATTTGTGTCTCCATTGTTTCGCGGAAGTGTAAACCGCGAATATTTTTTAGTTCGTTACAACAATGGAATAAATAGTTTTCGCAGCCAATGGGAATAATAATTGTATCCCACAATTGCGCCGGATGAAAAAAACACGAACAAATAATAAGCTCTGATGTACTTGACTTTTGGGAAAATAATACAAAGGGGAAACAAAAATAACGGTTTACAAATTTAAATGAAAAAAATTTTTTCTCAGAATTCGTTGCATACATTTTTGTTGCATCCGACAATTAAAAAAAATAAAAAGCAAAAAATAAATAGAAAAGTTTTAATGAAAAATGTTTAGTAACTTTTGCTTACCGATGATGATCTCTTCATTTTATATGTATAAAATAAAAAGACGAATTTTCCAAAATAGATTTTCAATTTCAATTCAACTTTGTACGTACGGTGTCCCAAATTAACAAAAAGTTTCGCAATCACATTGTTTTATATAAACGTTTTGTAGGAACTAGTTTGCAGTTTTGGATGGAAATGTGCGTTCTGTGCGAACCGTTAACATCGATTGTCAACATTCAATAGGGGTTCCTGCGGAGTCGCGTGCCCTGCATCCCCACTAAAGTCGCTTTGGACAGCTGCAGATTGTCCCCTAATCGAAATCGAAACGAGTGTACGCAAACGACCACCTTATTTTATGAAATTACTTTTCATTTCTAAAGATAATTTATTGATAAAAATATTTCGTTTGTTTTTTGTCAATCAACATTTTCAAAACCAAACATACAAAATATCTCGAAATTAATAAAAAGGTCCTTTTTAGATTTCTAACATACTTTATCAAATTTAAATCGGTCCATATGTTTTGACTAAAGTTACTAGGCATTCACAGTTGTTCAAGTCCTGAATTCCATTCCTGATTTATTTTTTATTCTTATTTTGTAATTCCCAAAATGAACTTTATATAAACTATGCAAATATTTCTGATGGTATTCAGTTTGATATTTTGTATATGATCATCCAGTTACGCTTCATTGTTCGAATGCAATTTATTTATAGGGTGACGAACATTCTCACTTGCAAATGAGTGGTAGATAAACGCGCAAGCTTGTTGGATGCGGACATACATCTGTTAACGTATGCATTTGACGTCTGTTATAAAATCCAGAGGCTAGTTATTTTGGATATAATTATTTGACTCTTAAACATTGTTCGTAACATTTTTCAGATAAAGACACACTGTTTTGACCTGTGAAAACGGATTTCTGTTTAAAATTATAAAAATTACATAAAAAATGAAACTACACATGGAATGCATGTACAAATCATTACCAAGAGTAGTTTTAGAACAGAATTAGAACAATTTAAATATCTTGCAATACCAATTAAATTATTAAACTGATCAGGATTCCATACAGAGATTATAAATTATGTATGATAATTATTATTATAAGTTTACGTGAGATTTACAACAACATTATAGAATTTTGGTCAAGTATGTAATGCATAAAATTATAATGCAACATAACTGAATTATGTGTAAACTCGGATCATAACATAACATGTCGAAGTTCATAATCAACATTTCATTTGGAAATGTGATAATCGAGAGAATTTCCAATATTGAAAAGATGTGCACGAATAAATTACTCATGCAAATCAAGGAAAAAACTTAATCTGATCCACTTTTCAATTTTGCTTGAAGAAAAAAAAGAACATAAAATAATGGATGTAAAAAAAGTAATTTGATTTTGGAGTTCATAATTATAGATTAAGAATAAGTACAATATTTTTGAGATATCGATTCCCTTTATAGACACAATCATGACAATTCACGGTGCGATTTATATTTACAGACCGACGATAACACCTATCAACTTAATTTCTAGAACTTTAATTTATCAACAGTATCAAACAGTATACAAAGTGGAAGTAAGACTTAATTAATAGTAATAACACATGGTTTCCTCTTTAACACATCTTAATCAAGTTCCATCACCCGTTCGTCTTTCGCTGTTCGTATTACAGTTGCAGAAACAAATCGTGTATTCTCATTTTGACACTTTCAAAAATGAAACGGGAAAAAAGTCACTTCTTATGAAAACGTATTACTGACGCGATTTAAAACTCAATTATTATCTGTTAAACCGTAATGTTGATCACTAGCTGAAAATTACAACTTCACACATCTTTTGTCCGTGTCCTTGAGTCGAATACAATCGGGAAAGCCGACTGGAAATCCGGGTAATAAAACAATCCCGTTCAAATGGGTTTACCCTCTGTTCCAGCGTTCAGAAGAGTAATCGAGTTCAATTCCTGAGTGTGTCTTCGGAATGTCGAATTGAAACTCGTTTCATTATAGACACTTGCTCCTCGCTTTTTCGACATCCGACTTTCTGTGTCCTCCTTTTGCACCGACGTAGACTTCCAGTAGCAAAGATACTCGTTGAATCTGCATCATGAAAAATACCCTTAGTTTGTCAACATGATAAACTGGCTGGGAACCGAATCACTTAGATTGAATCACCCGATTGATGCTCGAGTGAGAGATGTAAACGATTTTGCTACGTTACCTTTTGCGGAATGTCCCACTGATAAAGTACAGTGCTATTGGGTTGACGCAGCTATTGATAAAACACAGACAAAATCCAATAATGCGAAAAGCGTGCCAAAAGTCGTTATACTCATTTTCGGCTTGTGGATAAAAATGGAACCATAGCATGAACGTTTGGTACGGCGAGAAACATACAAAAAAGATCACCACAAATGAGATTACCATCTTTCCAACCTGTTGAGGACAAACTTTATTAGACACATGGCAAAAAAAGATATTACGCTTCGTTATTTCAATCTCGACATTTTTTATGATAAAAAAGGTATTTCGTGAGAATGCAGTTCTATTAAACATGCAAATCCAAGGGAAAAAGAAAACCATTTTCGGTGACTGAATTTCAAGAAAAATTATACAATGGAAAACTTTTTATGGTAAAAAAAGTAGAGACTGCTGCATTTTGCATTGTTGTAACTGCTCAAACAGTAACTTTAAAGCATATAAAAGTGTAACGAGATGTAATTAATGTTTCAAAAATAAAATTTAGAATAAGAGAACAAGAGAATACACTAATTATTGTGATTTAATGAAATAATGTATTGGCAATTTTTTTGTATGACAAACTGGCATTTTCGGAAGAGTAAACTTTAATTCCGCCCAGTTGATTCGATGCCAGGAGAAATAAAATTTTACGTACAATTTCGCCATAGTTAGAACAATCATGTACTTAGTAGAACGAGATAAACGCTGTAGATAAACGTTTATCTCTAAACACTATCAAATATTTGCCGTGTCATCAACTTTTATGTATTTACTATCGAGGAATAATAAAAAAAACTCGTATCGATATAGTTGGTAATATAACAAAAAAAAATATGACGCAGGATTTTCTTTTTCTCTTCAAAAATCGGTGAGCATCGGTGAGTATTTATGGAACACTGATAGTTGAACGACAATTCGTGAAAAACCAAATTTGTCATGCTGACATTAAGGTGTACGAAATTGCAAACCTTTTTACGAGCTCGTATCTGCTCGCGATAATGAGGTGCTCCGTGAACTTGTCCTGGCATATTTTTCGTAGCGATCTTCAAATGGCGTGCCATTCCCACGTAAAATCCTGCGATAATGCAGAACGGTATCGCGTAGTAAATTAAAAACTTGAAAATCACCATTCCCTTTTTGTAAGAATTGCCTTAACGTTGCAACGAAAAAAATAATTAAATTTGAACTTTCCATTTTGCGAGTATTCAGTTCCTTTAACATTCTTCGAACATTTTCATTTCAATGAAATTCCACATCGCGCCAAAAGAAACGGTTAGATTTTTTTTTCTTGTTAAGGTTTCTTTTGTTTGTTCGTTTCTTCTTTTTTTAATATCAATAATGGGCGCGACAACAAACTTTCATTGAATCTTGATTGCTTTCATTATAGTTTTTTTTGTCACCTACCGAATTCCTCGGGATACGGGCTGCAGATATGAATGCTATGGTTCGTTTTAGCCGAAATGATTTGTTCAGATACATGAGAAAAGATAAGTACTGGCATCGCTAGAATGCATGCGAGTATCCAAATTAAGACGGCTATCAAAATCGTTAACGGCTTGGCACTGAGGCCAGCCACGTGACGGCGAATGGGGTTCACAATAGCCAAATATCTGCAAATTCAGTGCGATTAAATTTTCAACACATAAAACATCTATCGTACATAAAATCTCTAAAGACATTTGCATGCAAAATAGAGGGCAAACGTTTCAATTTCTTGTTCCTTTTTTTTGCCAAGTTGTCATAACCGAGATAAATGCTTGAAATGCATGCTTCGCAAATAAATTCATTCGACCGGATGAAAATTAACTTCTTATAAATAAACATTACTTTTTGTTATTTTTGTTTTTTATTCATTGAAATTGATCTTCCAGTTGAAACGACTATATCTTTCAATTGACACAGAAAGATGTAGCTAGAATGAGACGAACGTGCAAAGAAAAAAAAGTTCCGCGATAATAATTTTCCAATAATAAACGTTATTAACGAGTGATAACATTTCATTTTAGTTATACTTAACTACCGTCCAAGTGGAGCTCATATGGTCGTCGCCATCGATTTTTTTTTAGATATCATTGTCTTATAAGATCAAATGGACAGCAAAGTACGCGCTCTCTTCCGTTACGTAACGCCGCGATTTATGATTTCATAAAAAATGAAAAGTATATCGTAAAATGTCGAAAATGTATATCTAAAAAATAACACTTTTGTTTTACGATGTGAGTATCAACAAATGGTTTCTTTTTTGTTCCAGTCTCTCGGTTCTATGCATTTCCGGTCGAGCATCACTCGATGTTCGAACAAAAGTAATACTGCACGAGTGTCCATTTTAATTTTCATTATAATCCTTTCGACACTTTACCACTTCAGCGCAAAACAACGGAAAGCAAATAATTTCGAAATATTGAGAAAAAGCATAATGGCATGGACTCGGAAGAGTAAATTGAGCCAAAGAAAGAAGTGATGAAAAATTGAGTGAGTAATTGATTCTGAACGCGCACTCGGAAATCAATTATAAAATTTCAATTGCATGCCCATTTTTTAGTAATTTCGCTTTATAAATAAACAAGATAAAAAATTTGACGTTAAGTTCAAATTGGTTCGTTGAGTGTTAAATAGGAAGAGACGTTTTAAATTTCGATTCAAGTTAACAACGTCTATTCTAACATTTTATTTAATCGATACAACCTTTCCGCTGACAGAGCAGTGAGTGTAAAAACTGAGACTCCAATTGAAATATCCTTTGCATATTCCGACAGTTTACAAACAGCTAATCCCCAGTGCCAGGATTCGATTGTATAGATAATCGAAGTAAATGGAACGCAGGTTAAAATGACCTGTTATTGAGGTAATAATGTTCGATTAATCTTTGGTTTCAATAATTAAAACAGGTCTTAAAAAGTTGTTAAATTCATAGATCATCCAGAATTGATTGTTTTTTAATAAATTTCGAATAAAAAGCGCATAACAAATGCATGTTTTATATATATCAAAATGATTCTGTAATAAAATAATATGTGTTGATATATAAATAATGATAATGTAATAAAAAAAATCTGTAAAAGATATAACTGGACATTTGTAAATAAAAACCGAAACTGCAAAAATGTTTGACAACGATGAAAACCAATCTAAAAAATTGAACAATGAAATCAATTGAAAAGTAGAAGTTAATAAAAAAACCAATCGAAAAAAATTTAGTACTCGAAATGACTCAAACAAGTAAATTAAAAATTCAGAAGCTTTTTGTTTAAATTTTTGTTCTCTTTTTTATTTGTTGACTGTATTCGACAAAATAAATCGGAGCTCTGTCACAAAATAAAACCAGTCCTTTATGCCGACGATCCTTCATGTCAGTCATATGTGCAGTAAAAATTATTTTAACGATGATTCTGATTTTGAGATCAAGTATAATTGGTTTTCTAATTAGAGCAGACTATTATTTTGGTACTTTGTTACCGATTTTACTTCGAAAAAAGCCGTTTTACAGAATTACAAGTTGATTACACCGTTGATCAATTGTGTTGGAATGAAATTTCCTTTTGCCTTGCTCCCGCGTTCATTAGCTGCAATGTTTCGGTAATTTATTTGACTTTTACTATATCTTTTTTAACGAGAAATCAAAAGACGAAGTTAATTACACGATAAGGAATTTGTGAATAAAGCGAATGACCAGTTTGATTGTAAAAAAATGTTTATTGTAGATTTATACAAGACTGTCCCCTGGGGGAAGAAATAAATTTCCTTTCTTGTGCAAAGTTTTCCGACAACTTTCATGTTTTCGTGTTTTATTATATGCTTTCATTTTATTTTCGTATTTCTCTCTTTTGACGGAGTTTTAATTTTCCATTTGTGACATTAGGTAAATAGAAATGTAACAAAGATCGTCCGTGTCACAACTTCTACATTTTCAAGTTTGCAATATAAAACTTGCTCAAGTTTTAATTGCGGAAGGACCGAATTATCTTTAATAAAAATAGTTTAACTTTTGATTCAAAGTGTATAACACTTTTAGCAGCAAGGAAATAGCATTCGGAAAAGAGAGTCTATATGCAAAGTTGGAATGGCGAACAAATTTGCAACAATTTGTACAACTCACCAATAAGTCTCCGATTGCCAAGGATAGAACATATGTATTCGGTATGTTTCGCAGATGTGGATACCGAATCAGAATGATAACCAAAACTCCGTTTCCTGCAACGCCAGTTATGAATATAAGTGAAAATATAATAGGCACAATGTACGTTTCAGGTCGTTGTGTGTACGGCGTGTATTCGTCGTAATCTTTGTCATAATCAGAAGTTGAATTCAGATTGGAAATCTGTAAAAATAGTTTTATATGTAATTATTTATCGAACTAATAACACATTGTAATCACAAAACATATTTATCAAGATACACAAAAATGTGTACAAAAATACGCAAGTAGGAAAAGTGAATGAAATTAAGAAACATGGTAGTATCTCTGGCCAAGTATTAAAAAATATGAGTACTCAGTGTCTTCTTATCACGCGACAGGAAATGCCACTTTTCGAAGTGTTAAAAAGAGACCAATCCTTCTGATTAGCCTATTTTATATGTATTCTCCGGAAAGGTGGCGCCGAGCTGATGAAAATGAAAAAAAATTTCCGAATGCGATAAAAATTTAGTTAGGAAGGCTATGAAAGGTTGAAAATCGAAATTTTAAAAAAAATATTTTTCATCTTCCGGTTTTCAACTTCTGGATGACGTCATCAAAATTGTATTTCTTGGTTTATAGCAATCCCTAGTAAAAATTATCTTGGCGCTGGTTTGGCATGTTACGCTTCCCCTATATGGGGCCCAACTAGGTGAGCTCGCCCTTCTAGGCCTAGAAAAATCATCCGAGAAATTATTATCATAAGAACATCACTGAAGAAGACTGTTAAGTGTACACTTTCATAAAACCTGATTAAATTCTAACAAGTCTTCATAAAAGATCTTTTCAGACGTCATTATACGTGAATGTTAGATTTCACAAAGACTTCATTAATCACAAAAAAGTTTTAAAATCAGATACACATTCTCTTTAACATAAGTAACAATCTCATAATATAAACTATATTGGAAATATAGTTATATATATCGGATATATATACTCTCAGATACAATTTTCATAATTGTCATAATTATTATTAGAATTATTTGTGTCTGAAAAAAAAATGTTCACAACAAAAAAAAAAACAAAAAATGTATTATGTTTCGATGGTTTTCATATTTGCGCGATGTATGTAATAACAAATTTGTTTCTAAGCTTAAATCCAAGCATACTTTTCATTCACTCCTGAGAGTTTGGCATGTTGGTGATAGCAAGCTGACGAGTATGTAGCTTGCATAGTTAAAATAACAGACGTGTTTTATAATAACGTCGAGCTGTTCTGAAATTTAGGTGTCAGTACAGGAACGATATGTAAAGTTCGGTCGTCGTTAAAATAGTGGTGGCTATAAAATCTTATCAAGCATACTCATTTGCACAACTTTGTAATTAGTTATATGATTTTTTTAAGAGGATGCTGAAATGGAATTGTTGCTCTATGATGGAATGGTCAAACAAATTTGAAAAAAATCAGGTATACTCATACAAGTATCTACCTTATATTTTTAACCCTAAATTTGTGATATTTCCCTACCCTAAAATTGGTAGGGGTACCTAAAAATAACCTATTTTTGTGCCGTTCAATTTTTAAAAATCAATACAAATGAATAATCAAAATTATTTCAAAATTATTTAACTCAAAAGAAATAAATTTCGTTTAGGTTAAACGAAAATAATGATATACTTGAGTATGGTGATATTCAATACGTTATTTATCATCCTCTAAATAGAGAGCGTACACACGAGCTGTGCACAAGTCACAAAATACCATACAATAGCGAAAAGCTGGAAAATGAATAGAGAACACAACGAAAAAGAAAAGGCACTTGCTAATCGCACGCACACGGGTCACGGATTAACCCGTATGCTGTAAGTCGTAACTTGTTACCCGTGATCCGTATGGGTGCGACTAGCAAGTGCCAAAAGAAAAAGCACATATTGATACCACTTTTGTATGATTATTATTAATTAAGAGGTTTATGTGAAACAATCATACGGCCAATGAATTATAATTGATGATTCCGTTTTATATCCTATTATATTATTAACGTTCAATATTATATGAATTATGTTTTTACTTTGAAATCGTTTTCATGCGTTTTCAAACGATAAATTTTTGTGGTAGAAATTAAAGATGGAATCAAATATTACAACTCAAAATAAAGCTGAAGAATTTAATTAGATCGACACCCTGTAGCAAGTATGACTTATATTTTTTCAATGTTTTTCAACTGCTTTAATTGTTCCACGCTTTCTGAAACTGACGTATATATTTGTTTTTTTTTTAACAAATATAACCTATTTTAAATGTCAACACAAAATTACTCTTATACAAGCGATTATAATTCTTGTTAAACAAATCTATAACAGGTAAGGCAATTGAAAAACATTGAATAATATTTTTATACTCTCTGGAGGTGTTGAGATGATTTGCAGGATAATAAGTTGACATACTTTTTTTGATATCAAATAAAAAATGTATTATAAATTATTGATTTGTCAAGACACTCTTCACAAGGCTCAGCAATATATATACTTTGCAATTTCCATTCTAAGTTTTTTGATCATTAATATACATTGATATATCAAGTCGACCACAATTTTTTTTTCGTTTTTACTGTGCGTCTAACTTTATTTGCTGTACTGACAAAAGTATTCTTAAATTGGCCGCGCCGTTAATTGAACATACAGGTGGAATATAAATTTCGGACACAATCAATATTTTCTGTTTCTGAAATGCGAATATTCATCGGAGCATTATTTATTCAGCTCAGGCGATTTATTTTGTGTCTTTCACATTTTATCACATTTTGTAAAGAAAAAAAATGATAAATAAGATGTGATGAACAATTTTTATGGCCAATAAAATTAGAATGAAAAGACAATAGAAAAATTTGCATGAATGCTGTTTATTACATTGCGTTCTGCACTCCGATTTTTTTTCGTTTTGTCCATTCTTTTGAAAAAGTAAGGCAAACTGAATATCAGGAGCATTTTGTTTAATCTCACTTGACAAAAAAAAAACAACAACGGATTTAGATACCCACATAGAAAAATATATAATTCAAAATATGTTTTACATATATTTTATATACTTAAAATCGTCGCCCCCGATGAAAAAGGGCCTATCTCAAAATCACCCCATGTATTTTAAATGGACGAATTTTAAGATAGGCCCTTTTTCGTTTGGGGTGACGAAATATATTTGTACATATTCTACATATATCATATTTATAAATTATTTATAAAGCAGCAATAACTTATATAAATTTAATATAAAATATAAAATAAATATAAATTTTATCGGAAAAATATACAATATTTATATAATAAATATAAATTCGACATATATTTGTACGTATATTTTTGTCCCTGTGGGTATGGATATAAGATGCATATGTTTCAATTGGTGTCAATACAGAATTTCACAATATTAACAATCAATCTTTACAATAGATGGAACATTTTTTTACAATACTTTTGGCAGGTTATTCGTATATTCATTTCATGAATATACGGATCATGCTAAAACTTAAGGAAAAAAAGTTATGACAAGTTATAAATTGTTGTACGAATATTAATGGTATAATAGAATTAATTTGGACATCCACTCGAGTTTTCCTACTTTAAATGTAAGTGACCCATTCATTTGAGTTATTGGACAATCTAAAATCGAATCGACAAATCGAAATGTGCAAGTGTATGTAATTTCATTTATGATTTAAGTGCCAATTTTTTGCCGATTGTTTATTGTCACTGATTGCAATTACATCACTCAAAAATGCACCGTGTGCGAGTTCTCCTTACTACATTTTAAATTGCGCTTGAAAATTTTACGCTAATTAGATTTCATTGTCTTTCGTGTACTTGTTAATGTCAAGCATCATTACACAAGTGTGTAAATTTAACGAATGGAGGTTTTTATCTTCAGTTGATTTGCATTATTGACTTTCGTGTAAAATTAGTTTAATTATTATTAATTGATTAATTAATTAATATTTAATTTTATTGTTTAACGCCTCGGTAGCAGAATGGGTGGTAATTACCTTAATTAGTATTATGTTTCTACAAGAAAATTTGTACTCACAAAGTTGTAACATAAATTTTGGTTTTAATTAACCTGAATTCATTTCAGGTCAAATATATTCGCAGTAAATAAACTTGAATTAAACTAAAATAAAATGCCAAGCGTCAGTGTAAATTTACTTACATCTAACAAAGTTACATCTTAAAAATCACACGGAGACTTGTAAAAAACAAATTTCTGATAAAAAAACAATTATTCTAAAGTAATTACTGATTGAAATAAATAAGATGACTTATTATTATTATTTATTTTTTTATTTGATGATCTAGTATTAGTTATTATTGATAAGACTAAATAAATGAGAGGATTTATATGTATTACAGAGTAAGAAAATTGTCGAATTTACAGCTTCTCTGATAAGATTGTAACTTGTGTGGTAAGTTTCAAAATGCTGACTAAAACTATCAAACCAACAAACATAAGTTGAAATAAATTATACAACTTTTGGCATAAAACAATCAAATTCAATCTACTTTTGTACAGGAAGAAAAATGTAAGTATTTTTACACAGGTAAAATTATAATTCTTGATTCTGTCTCAACTTTAGATGAACAATTATATTGAATCAATTTTTTTATAATATTGGACATCCTGATATAGGACGATAACAAAGTTCATTATGAATATCGATGGTCGTTATCTATTTTTTCATTATATATAATAAAACGCTTACTGAAACTTTCAACAAGGATTAAAAATTACTCAATCACGGATGAGCTTATCGATTTTACACGTTTTTGCTATAATTATATTTGCAATCATGATTGAATTTCAATAAACGTTAAAAATTGCTCGCTTATAAATGCATTGATTTATCGACCTTCGAATTCTTTTTATGCCTCAGGGTGTTACATTTTACGTAAGTTCTTCAAAATTGCATGATGAAACTCATCATCTTTTTTCCACTTCGAAGAAAAAATTCAGATGACGCCATTTCTACTGGAAAACATTTGTTTTTGAACGACCTTTGTAATCACATCAATATCATATTAAAACAAGTTGAAATTTGCAATCGCGCTGTCATTGTCTTTTCAATGCATTGAGCTCATTTCTTAGATAATCGGAAAATTCATCCTTTCAGAAAGTTTTGACTTGAGACTTTTAGACCTTGATTAATAATTACAAACCATTCGTTGGTAACACGATGCATTGAGTACACCTGAATTTTGAATGAAACTAAACTTAAAATAAACATTTGTACTTAAAACCATATTCCTCGATATACCTGTTATCTTCAATAATAAATAAAATATTAAAAATAATCCCGCTTATTTATCATAACGAGATATGCTATGATGTGTATAAATAATGCACGCACGATTTCAACCACAAAAAATTTTACAAAAAATCACAAAAAATGGTTTTAAACATTCATCCACGATGATTAAATGTTTTTACAGTAACAAATTTATTCTTACCAATGATTCTACATGCAAACAAAATTCAATGTTTAGTATTACATAATACATGAAAACATTTTATTTTCGTGAAAACATTAATTTCATTACTTGAAACACTACTCCTGACCATAATAATTGATTTAAGGGGGTAGTCCATTGTAACAGTTCGATAAATCGTTTCATTTAATTTTTTTTTCTACTATTCTAAGGGGTCTTCCGACAATGGGAATTTTCATACTACATAATATGCACTTGAAAGCTGAATTTTTTTTCATCTAAATAAATAGTTATTTAAATAATATATAATAAATAAAAATCTCCTGCATGACGAACATTTGCTCATGGCGGGACTTATTCTGGCTGCTAGCTCCACTCAATGTCAATCAAATTTATAGGGCATGATTATTAGGTATTTAGCTATAGCCCGTGTTAAAATTAAGAACATAAGAACACAAATAGCGTAAAAAATAGCATTTATCATTATTTTCTAGCAATAAAAACTTAAATTGTTATAACAACTGTTGTTTTTAACCCGGGCTATAGCTGTATACCTATTTAACGTGCCCAGTAAATTTCATTGACTTTAGGTGAAGCTAGCAGCATATTATTTATCGAATGATCTTTCAGAATAGTAAAAACATTTTTTTAAATGAACCGATTTATCGAACTGTTACAGTAGAGTACCCCCTTATATTATATTGGTATGAATGTGACGTGTGAATAAAGCCTTTCTCGTCTTTTATAAATAAGTGTTATTTATTTACCGCGGCGCGTAACAATATCGTAAATTGTGTTAAAACTTTCTAGTGTACTCAATACACTGCGCAAATGTTCGCGTTATGTGGTTGGCGCGAAAAACGAAAGATCAACGTCTTGTAGATTCTAATTCAAGAGATTCTGATTCAAATTTAGTCTGAAATTTTTTTTTGTTATTTGATTAAATTTGTTGCAGCGTAAAATCCAGCTTTACATGAAACTCCTTTTATGTTTATAGAGTCGTAATACTGAAAACAAAGTAAACATTAGCTGAATCAGATGATAAATTTCAGTTGCGTTTATGGATAACGGTTGTACAGTCGTAGGTCGTGACACGTTCACTCAAATCACTGCTTTTTAAATAATAAAATAAAATTATATACATAAATATCCCACACGGACATAAGTATAAGTCAAAATATATGTGGATTTTGTATTTTTATTATAATTTATATATATTTTTTATATAAATTGTATATAAGATCTTTCTGTTTTATATTTGAAATATAAATGACATATAAACGAGATATATAATTATAAATTCAATTTATATAAAATATATTCAAATATATTTAAAAAAATATTTCGTTCCGTGTTGGTATATCAAAATCAAATCAATTCATTTCAATACATATATATATTTGAATTCTTGACAAATGTCTATCATTATCTTTTCATGCGTCAAATACTTCTCCGTGTGTAAATATTTTTATCATTCTATAGAAAATAAAAATAAATAAGTAAAAACTGACATAAACACTCAAACAATAATGAAATCAGCATTTTGTACATTTATTTTCATTTATTTTATTTATAAGTTTTATTATGACTTTCAGTAGTAAAAATAAAAGTGACATTTTTTCATTTTACAAGGATAAAAAAATGTCAATTTAATATCAAATTTACACATAAATTGCGCACGAAATCAACGAAAATTAAAGAAAGGGATAAAAATCATATCAAATATAACATTGTCATTTCAATCTTCGTAACAAAAAAGCTTTCTTCGTGTTGTGTCCAACGTGAAAGTGAGGTTTTAATAACTCTTCTTGGTATAATAATAAAATGAAATAAAATTTTACTTTTCAAGCATGAAGGGCTGAAAAAATTTGTTCCTGAAAAGAATTTGTTGCTACGAAGATTGCTTTTTAAAATGAAGACTTAAACTTTTGCACTTATATCAATTTTTCCTTTCATTCTGAGATAGTGAATTCTAATTAAGGTACTTTCTGCGCAAATGAACAATTCCCAGTTGAAGAATTTGTAACGTCGTTTAGTTACTTAACTGCATGTGTGCAACGAGCCACTACGAAAAATGAACTTTAATGCAGTGCTTTCAGGATGTATTTGCGGTGTACTGCAAAAATATGCATATCCAACGAACAAAAGAATAAAATTCATTTCTAGTCAGAGTAGGTATTCGTTTTTATTCTGGTCGTGATATTCTTGCCAAAGGTTAAATTCACATTCTATTGCGTGAAACTGATGGAAAGTGAACTAAAGTTTCATCTAAATCCTTAGAATAAAAAATCTATACTGAGAAATATGGACGTAAAAAGGAAAGTATACTGATAATTGAATTTTATTCATAAATTTAATTTGGTCCGTTCGTTCTAAACTGTAAGTTTAACACAAAGTAATACGCCACTCGCGTCTCGATGTTTCTCAGTCGCTTATAGTCATTCCTATAATCTGCTTTATAAAAATGTGTATCATTTTTAATATTATTATCTGGAAAATTTATATGAAAAAATTTTATATACAATATGGTTTTCCGAAACTTCTTGCAACTGTAGATCACAAGAGTTTTGGTTTGTTTTGTAAGAACAACACGCATAAAAACAATTCAAAATATGCTAAGAACTCAATTTTTTGTTGAGTTAATTGTTTTTTTTTTTTCATCTAACAAGCACTTATTTATTGTGTTGTGATTATTGTACTAATTGGCTTGATTATAAGGTTTTTTGCACCTCAGCGCCTGTATGATGATCCCGCTTAAATATCAATTTCCTCTGACTTATAGCCAAATTGTAGCGTAATTATGTGTAGGAATTAATTCTACACAAAATGTCTTAGAGATAGAATTCGATGTTAAAATTTAGTACATGACGCTATCCTATAAAGCGGGTATCACTATCACTTAAGAAGGTGCAATGAAATAACAATCATGTTCATTGAAGCTATATTATAATTAAGCATAGAAGATATGCGTTCCTGTGATCTATTCAATTATGTGTGCGTAATGTATTGAAGTTTGAGGAAAAATAATTTTTGCACTACAGAAATTATACTTCTTATAAAAACTAAGTTGTAAAAAGCAAAACTTCAGTTTTTTCATTTAAGGTTAAATTAATAATTTACATTATCGAATTTACGACTGTCAATGATCATTTCATGATCATTGAAATAACTGTTAGATATAATTTAACAGAAAACCGTGTACCAGGATTCATTGTAATCATTTTGGTTCTAACGACTACACGATAGAAATGATCTAATAAGATTGAAAACTAAAACAATACAGTACAAATATTAACCAGTTAAAAAATTGCTTCAGAATTTTTTCCACTGTTTTAGACTGACAGTTTGTAAACTATACACCTGTTTTGATGGAACTTGGGTGCTTAACAATTTTTCAAATTTCGAATGCAATGAGAAATAAGCTTTCGTTATATGCAATGTATGTCGATTTGTTCACTGAAAGAAAATATAGGATTTGATATCGCTTTTTTTTGTTTTGTTTCAAGCAGCAATTTGAATATCAGTTCAACATTTGATTTTAATAAAACAAAAACGACAGATCAAAAACGATGGAGCTGTTTAAAGATGCTGTTTTACAAATGACTTTACCAAAAGTGAAACATCAGCATCAAAAAGACACTTCTAAGGAAATAATGAGTGGTGATTTTATTATCAGCAGCAAATTTATTTATAAATAAAAGATTAAACAAAACAATTGATGCAAAATTGAGATCAAAGAAATTTACTCTAAAAAGGAATGTCTCTATTTCTTTGAAGAAAGAGTATTATCTTAAAAGAAAACAAAAGGAAAATTGTTTTTATTTTTTAGATATAAATGTAATTTTGCAAAAACTTTATTTAAACATTAACGTTGTATTGTGTCTTATCTATTTAATTGTACTGTGTTTAATCAATTCTATTCGTTTTTTTAATCTGCAAAAAAATCTAGTCAGTTTGTGTTATCTTTGACCAAAATGCCAAAAAAAGTTTTTCTTCGTCCAAAATGCGAAGTGGTAGTTCCTAATTTGAATTGCGATGTTTTTCCCCCAAACGATTGAATTGTGTTTTTACTCGTCCAAAATTATTGCCGCGATGTTATTCTTCCGAACTCTAAAAAATATTCTTTCTCTACCGAGCCATCGATTTATTGAAAATCACGTTTTCGAACTTGATGGTGGGCTTTTCATATTAAACACCACAAAGAAAATTTTCTATTTACATTATGAGTAAAATTTTGAACTTAAATATATATTGTTGGCTTGATATTATTGTTAATTGAAATTAGTTCCGTTGTTTTCATAGGCGAACTATATATACTCTGTCTTAATTTTCATCGAGTATTGTATTGTTTATGAACATTATTGTACAGAAACATTAGGTATTATGTACCTTGTTAAACTTGCAACAAGAAGCTTATGATTTTTGTTTCTAAATCGCTAAACAATCCAGTCATATTCTGGATTGAACAATAAATCTTCAGATTAAAAGTAAACTTCATTTGACATTATTGAATAAATTGAATTTGAACATTTCGAAAAAAATCCTCAAATTAGGACATGTCAGTCCCTGAGAGACTTTGCACATCCGAATTGTTCGACATTCATCTGATTTTCCTATTTCTGTACTTCCCTAAAGTATGTCTATACTTCTTTCTTTGACTTTTCAGTAAATAGAACGACAGCTTCTGGGCATTTCTTCCGAGAACGAAATTGACAAATTCAAAAATATCACATTTCGCTGTGACAAAAATACGCATTTTATATTAAAAATATTGAAAATATTGTTCCTTTCATTGAATGAAATCTTCGTCTGAGAAAAAAATATTTTACGTTTTTTTTATCAAAAAAAGAAGAATTTCGTGAAACGGCAATACAAATTTTTGAAGAATTATTTTTTATTACAAGATATAAATAATACTCGAATTTTAATAATAATAGAAGGATAATAATGCATTTGAAATTTCTGAATATGACCACGTTTTCGAGCGTCTCTTTAGTTAAATCAACCGTTGACGATCTCCTTTTCTAACATTTTCCTTTGAAAGAATATAATCGAGAACTTTTTCTACAGAATATTTTTTCTCGTTTCATAGTTTTCACATTATATAGTATTTTAATTCTGATGCAAGGGGAAAAATACGTGTAACGGCGCTAAAAAATGACATTTTAAAGTTTTGTTTTTTTCAAGTTTTAAACAAAGTATAATAATGCTTACAATTGGAGGAGGTAAAATGCATCTACGAATGATTTTGTGCTAAAAAATTTGCACTCTAATTTGATGTAATGAGCAGCTAATTTCAGTAACTTTTTTCAAAAGGTAAGACTGCGTACACGATAGAGCCCTCAATGTTCAATGATTATTTAAAAACTTAAATTCGTCTGTTAATTTACAATGAAATGTAGTCGATGAACCTAAAAACCATAAAAAATGACTTTTCAGAAAAAGTTTTAACGTTTTGTTTCAAAAATATGCCACATTTCATAAAAAAATAGGTTTAACGTCACATCGCAGGGTCGTCTGCGGAACGATGGTTATGTCCAATTTTTCTCGTAACGGGTCGGGTTCTCAAAGTTACGACCTAAGTTCCAAATGACCTAGGTTCTCCCTTTAAATAGGCCATGATCATTTCTTTTATGATCTGGTTAGAGCATTCAGTGGTGTTCGCTTGGGGCCAGCACGTGAGGGTATTGAATCGTTCAAGAATTTTCGCATGGCTTTGGTTGCGAATTCTGAGCCGTTATCTGTAAGGCACACCCTGGGCACACCCCAGCGATACACCACGCGGCTCTTCAGAGAAGCTATAATGGTCTTGGTTTTAGTTTTCCTAAGCGGGACAATTTTAACCCATTTGGTAAATAGGTCTTGAAAAACCAAGACGCACTGGTTTCCTTGCAAGCGTGGGGGGTAAGGACCCATCACGTCGGCCAAAACGATCTGCTATGGTTACTCTTATTCACGGAGTCCCATGAGGCCAGGAGGCTTCGTCCTGGAGACCTTACACGCTTGACGAGTTTGGCAAGCACGCACGAACTCGACGGTGTGCGCATATTAATACAGATGCGAGAGCCGTCTGAACGTCTTGTCAACACCTAGGTGCCCGGCCGTGGACACCTGGTGGGCTTGGCGCATAGCAGCATCACGAGACTCTTGGGATAGGACTAACTTCCAGGTATGGAGGTCAGAAATGAGCAAGTCAATGGGTCGATCACGTGAATGGAAGTAGAGATGACCATTTTCGACTTTGTAGTCGGGGCAAACTTGGGGCATTCTTTGGGCTTTTTTAAAGAGGCGCCAATTCCACTTATCGGTGCTCTCTTCAAGGTTTGCAATGGCATCATCTTCATACAATCGGAACAGGGCATCGAGGACATGATTTAGTGTTCCAGAGTCATATCCCATGATTTCCATAGACCAACGAGCCAAGCGGTTTGTAGGGTTTTTCAAGTTTTAAAGCCAGCGGAGGTTGCTATAGTCTGTGATTACTTTAAAGTGATAGCCTTCCAATAGGGGCAAAAATGTTTTATTCCCGTAGATCACTGCAAGGCACTCTCGCTCTGTCATAGAGTATCGTCTCTCCGTGTCCGACAGAGTGCGGCTCGCGTAAACGATAACCCTTTTCACGCCTTCTTGAATCTGCGCCAGGACAGCTCCGATACCTGTCGCACTGGCGTCAATTTGAAGAAGGAAAGATAGAGTTAAAATTCATCAATAAATGACATTGACATAAGATTTTTTATGTACCATTATTTTTAATATAACATTAATGTGTGAATGAAAATTTTTTGGATTATTTATATTATAATTTTTTTTCAAACATTGTGTTTGTATGAATTTCTAGAATACACACTCAGAAGTGCGATGGGGTTTGCATAAACTTAGTTTGAAAGGGTACATAATCAAAACGAAGCTAAACTAATAAATAACTAACACCGGTTATGTTATGTTCAGCACAGTATTCTAATTATGGCGTGAGAAATTGAATTGAATTTGTGCTGATGTGATACGTATATTAAATACAAACAACTTTCTCTGAAAAGTGAAAGAATTGATTTTTTTCATTCAAATTTCTTACCTGAATATTGTGCATTAACAATGGTTATGACTGACATTGTAATACTATCAACTAATTATGAATGAACAAACTATAATTAAATTTTTATTGAAACTATAATTGTTACCACACTTAATAATGCGACAGTGGAATACAGAGATAATTATAGAGATATTGTTTCAGGTAAGTAATTATAATGTTGCTATTATTAAAGTCATAAATAGTAATTTTCTTTGGCAGATTTTGTAACATTTGTCAGATAAAGTTTACATTGTTTGACATAATTCACAGTTTTAGATTCAAGTTTAGTTAAAAATTTACATTTTCAATTAAATCATCACTTCGTTTGAACTAACTGAAAGTCTAACGGGATGCTAATCACATCTGCAAAATTAATTTTGAATGCAATTCACTGATTTTTTCGTTACTTTTTTTTTCTCATACTCATATGCAAATGATGCTACCCGTAATTGTGCTCTTTTCTTCTGAAATCACATAAAAAATACTCTTCTAAATTAAGCACATTTTACTATCTAAATTATTTTATATTTGACTTTCGAAATTATTTATATATATATACATATATTATTTTACTTACTGCTTATTGCAAAAAGTAAAATTTTCATTTATTTTTTAATGAAAATTCACATACAAATAAGTCCAGAGGTTTTCACTTTTTGTAAAAAGTGAAAATTTTCATTTACTTAAATTTAGAGAGTAATGTTGCCCCTTTTTTAATTTTTTTGCAGCAGTACTTTGATGATGAGCATAAAAAAATTGATTTCACATGAAACATGAAATGTAACAAATACATTTTATAACTTCTGATCATCAGTTCAAAAGTCATTTAACATTTTTTAAATAAATACATCTCAGCTTTGTATCGAATACGAACAAGACATTGCGAAATTGCAATCGTAATCGGTTTAATCCTTATGATGCATATTCCTCTATACAGTAACAATCTCATTAAATGGGAAAATATGAGTATAAAATATTCGAACTGTTACGGAATTACGAATTAATGAAAGAAAAGAATGATACGTTTCTCGGGTGACCAATTCGTATCAAAATATTTTGATCCATAAATAAATATATAAATATAAAAAATATATAATAAACACATATATGTTGATTAAAATTGAATAAGCCGGTATACAAAAATAAATTGTTCATTACTTTTTAATATCGTCTATTTTTAACTCGAGAAATACAATTTGTCAACGAACAAATCAATGACATGTTGAAGTTTTATCATGTCATCATTGCATTTTTATGTGAGCAATTTTTGAGTCCGTTACTAAAACTAAAGTTTTATTGTTTCATTGTTATTTTATTTGTTTTCCCAAGACTAAAGTTGAATTGCAATGTTGAATCTACTGTTTAATCATTGTAGAATGTGACAATAAATCATAATTTGATAATCTCGTGGTACAAAAGGAGTTACTAACGTTAATCATTGTTTTGTTTCAACTTTATTATAGTTATTTATGTATCCTCCTTGGCAACATGAAAATTCTATCTAAACTAATAAATCAACTAATCTATCAATCCATATGTTTCTAATATGTTAAATTTAGACCCGAGATTTTGACAGTACATTTTCAATTTAAATTTCACATAAACTTTCGTCGATGGAATTGGCCTAATTAATTTTCAACAACCGGACAAGTGAAGCGGATTATAAATGAAAATTCTTTTTCACGATCGTCACTTGTTTTATCAATTTAGCGAAATGTCCGCGGCAAATTAAACGTTGAATTTAATTAATATCGTCCACGATAGTTCATTAAAAAGAGGAGCAATTGCCTTTTTCACTTTTCGCCTCATACACTTTTCCTATTTAGACGCAAATTAGTTGAAATTAAACGCATCAAAAGAAAAAAGTGGAAAATGTCACCTGGACCATTGTTATTTCCGTTGAGCCATCGATGAAATCGTCCATCGTGAACATCTACGATTCGAAAAATTATTATAATAGCCAGTCTGCAAACTGCGACATGCTTCGTCGACGCTTCTCATCCGCCAGTGCCTAAGTGGATGTGCAATAACTTCCACGTCTCGTTTTTTGGAACTCGTACTCGTAAGGTAACTTTTCATTGCTAACGATTCGAAAATCGGAAATCCTCATTTTTTTGTGGAATATGGAAAAATAATTTTGGTTTAAAAATAAATATTTCAATTTGTAAACTATTATGAACACTTCCGATGAGTAATGTATCCAAAACAATTGAAGTCACTCGATTTATCTCGGCGGGTTAAAAGCATGCCACTGACTGAAGCTGCATCAGTTGGAGAACGCGGCAAAGTGCGCCCCCGACGCAGTCGCATTGAAATCCTAGCCAAGTGCAATATCTCTTCGAAAAGAGTAAGCAATTACTAGTTGGCATCTATTTCGATGCAGACTTTTAAATGTATAAACGAAGGTTAAAATATTGCTCGCAGATGTTTGATCCAAAGTCACTCGATGGATGATTTTATCTGCGTTGAATTGATGGATGTATGTTTCAACGAGCAGAGCAAACATAATATGGGAAATTCAAACATGCAGGCGATATGTTTTACGAGCGGGCACACACAAAGAATGAAGAAAGTTTTACCTCGAAAAAAATCCAAAAATTTTTGTCCAACAACAACAAACTGAGATCCAAATTATTATTCATTGACTTTGCATTTTTTTTCTCAGCACGCACAAGAAAATTCAGGAGAGTATAAACTTTCGTATGACTGCGGAAATTGTTCTACGACGTACCACACAGTTTGGAATTTACATTTTGCCGTTTGGGAAAAGTCGTGAAACTTGATATTGCATTCTCTATTTTGATGGTACATCTTTTAAACATCTTAAAGTCGTAAAAATTTTCCAATTATCTTTTTTAAACACCTGTTGCAACGTCTGAACTAAACACACGGTAGTTGAACTAAATATGATAGTACTTAGGAGATAAATTCTTCTCAAAATGTAATTCTTATCACCAGAGGTGTTTCTTCTAAATGTTTTGGTTCAAATTCTTGCTGTGGAAATTGATCGATTGTATAATCGATTGGATAGTTGGCAACGAATATGGACGCAGCCAAAGTGCATATCATTTGAATTTCGTTGCGATGAAACTTTTCTGCTAGCTACGTAATGGTTCTTTATTGATAAAACTGAATGCATTTTATATGCTAATCAGTTTGCACGAATTTATGAGTTTATAGTTTGGGATCCGTTTATTTCAATACAATAGCTTCTAGCTAATACCGTTCAAAACTTTTACTAATACACGAGATCTGTCAAAATAAACGCAAATCAAGAGAAATTGAAAGAAATCATTTCAAGGGTTATCTGGGATTATGGAAAAAAAAGTAATAAAAACACTCATGATATTTGTTGAAAGATTTAATCTAGTACTGGAACATATCATCCATACACAGCATGGTCCATGCCAATCTTGCTCGATTTTTTTATATTTTATTTTTCGTGTTTTTTATGTAAAAAAGATGGAAATAAAAATAATATACAACAGACAGAGGGTTCGCTCACTTTTCATCTTTTCGACACGCGTGCATGTAAGCGTGTTTCGAGAAAAAAATATATATACACTTATATATATTTTTTTTATTTTGTTCACTCATATGTATATGCAAGGATCTTGATCAGACATTCGTTCAATGTAACTAAGGTGTCTTGACAGTTCGTCGGCTCGGTACTACATCCGTAGTGCATATACATACAACAAAAAAAATTCTGTTAATTCAGTTGTCATTTGTACATATTGCACGGTCCAATCTAGGATTAAACAATAAATCGTTGATACAATAATATTAATATAATATAATAAACGAAATAATAGATATCGTGTAATAATAATCGTTACAATTAATTAATGATCGGTAACAATTACGTATCTAATCGTATCGAATGCCGCGACAGGTGCGCGCATTTCATCAGCGAAGAGAAGGAGGAGAAACGGTTCAAGAAATAGTTTAAATATATTTGAACAAAAAAACTAAATGAAATACGAAGAAGAAAGAAAGACAAACTGTAAAAAGTATAAGACAAATCGCAATTTTTTTACAAGCGAAAACAAATCAACGCACTCAGTTCGGCTTAAACGATTTCCTGCCGTGTTTTATGTATTCAGAAACGTGACGCGCCTGCAAACCTGCGCGAGAATCTCCGAAAAGCTGAACAAAGTCTTGCGCGAAACACTAGCTTGCTCGCAAAAATCAGGATCTAGCTTAAATTCTAATGTGACGCATCTTAGGAACATGTTCGCTCAAACCTAACCGGCACTCGTGACAAAAACGAAGAAGAAGCAAAAGCAAAACGCGATGATGAAAAATCGCCTCCCTTAATTATTTCGCCCTATTTTCCTCCTCTTTCTCTCTCTCATTATCATTCGCTCCTTCTCTCTCACTATCATACAATCACAAAACTATTTAATTTCTATTTACACAATAGACTTGAACTTCGCATTAGCCTTTTGTATCTCAAACAACATTGCATTTCAGCAGTACGAGGTCTCGTTCCCTTTTATTGCATGTAAAATGTACACCTGGACAACGTTAATAGATCGTAACATAATTCTTCGGGTATACTTTTCATAATTGTCTTCCCTCATCAGTGACAACTTTGCGTTTTCATTAAATAGAAATCGCGTCAGATATCACTACGACCACGAACAAAACTGCAGGAGATGTAAAATGGCAAAAAATCACGACAAGCAGAGTAACTCGCGCTTCTTTCACACTTTCGAACATCAGTCTGCGTCTCTTCTCTTTAACAATTTCTGGATTTAAGTGATGCCTTTTACTCAATAATGTGATTTGTTTTTATCTTAATCGTGGTTTGGTTTCGTTGACAAATCGCGGCTCGAGTCTTGCAAACTGCAGAACACAAGAAATAACAATAACGCAACTCAAATGTCTGCTCCTCCTTGACTGTTCCGACGCTTTAGCTCTCCCACTTCATATATGTCCACTTAACGACTTATACGCTTAAGAAGATTTATACTTGGTTAAAATTATTCGTAGATTATCTCATCTAGCATTAACTGTTAGATTATTAATATGGTTGATGAATTTTACACACCTTTGTGATCAACACTCGTTCTGCGCTTTAGCTGGTTCCTTTTGTTCTCTGATGAAAAATTTTATTATTCCACTTGTTTGATACAATTTTTCGTTACCTTGCAAAGGTACAACTGACAATGTCACTTCGCGATAAGTGTTACAGTTTCCTTGCGTAAGCTCTCAGTTCAGAATTAAACGTTTAGTAAATGTATACAATACTATGTGTGTGAATATAATAACTTGTAATAATATTTTGTTCTTGTGAATACGTGTCAGTGTCGATGTATTATTAATTGTTAAGTAACCATTATTCTGGATGGTCTGGCACACAAACTTGTCCAGGAATCTCAACCAATTTCAACGCACAACGATTTTCAGTCTAATTTATTTATTTTATTTTTTTTTTTTTTTTTCAAAAGCACCAATTGTAATTTACACGAACAATACACGATCTTTTTTCGAGGTTCGAAAATGCAAAGAGAAACTCGTGCCAGGATAGTGTAGTTAAAACAAGTCGTTGTTTTTAATAAAAAACAAGATACTTTATTTCGGTAAGTCATTCGAGTTGTGTATAATATAATCATTCGTAATGTTTTTGTTGTTGTAGGTTTCTTTACATAACTCTTATAATGATGTATCGCTTGTCGGCACAATTCTAATTCAGCCAATCTCTACGATCAAAACTTATCAAATGTAATCTAGCATAAATGGCATTCCTCGCAATGTTTCATTCTTTCGTTTCGTGGTTAACAATAATTTCATTTCAGTGTAAGTCATGGATAGACACACTAGACATACGGAGGTTCTGTTTATTTCCAAAAAAGCACAACTGCAGCTCCCACGCGACAGTTTGCGTGCGAAAATTAAAATTTGTTTTCTTCTTAAATTCTTAATATTATGCTTGTGTGTTGAATTTGAATTTTTCTTTTTCACGGTTTGTTCTACGATTACATTGTGTCCGACATGAGAAGAAACACGTTCGAACAACGAAATACCAGGTTCCAAGTATCTTAATCGAACAATAATAACTCAAATCAACTATCGTCGGGGGATATACAATAATATTTTTTATATATAAACGTGAATCTGCTATCTTATTCACTTAACCATCCTACGGTAACATACAGTCAATATTGTCTTTAATACAAATATTTACAAATCAACGCAAATCAATATCAGTATCGATGATCCGCCAATTGGAGCCATCTAATATAGAACTCTCACTAAAATTGTGTAACAATTTGTTTTATACAAGAAAGAGCGGTTCAAAGTTTAGGAGACATATATTTCTTATTGAACGTGTTTCCATTTGTCTGGTTATTGGGTTTGTGTTTTTGTCTTTCTTTTAAAAGTGATCATCAAAAGGAAACGAATTTTGAATCAATCGGGTTCGATGACGGCAGGTTTCAAGATTTCACAATCGTAATTTCGCCTTAAACATAAGCTAAGAAGAACACAAAAGTCTTTCTAAGAGAAAAGGCTGCAAAGCGCGCCACGGATCAGCTCGAGAGAGAGAAAGAGAGAGTATTAAAACATTGCACGTTTGTCCATGATAGATGTTTTTTTTTTTGTTTTTCAATGCTTGGCAGTATAGTGAACATTGTTCGCAGGACCTGAGCGCGCTTCGCCTGCTCTTGCCATCAAACAGAGACAACGAATCGAACGTGGATAGTTGCGGCCTTGGCAGTGACGTTAGAATTGCGCAAAAATTTTTCATTACAACTGAACAGCGACGAGGTATCACCTGCCGTCGACTGAAACACCCTTCCACGATCCCGGGAAACCATATGAAACACCCCGAAAGTATTAACACAATCGTTATCAGTTAGCGAAAGCCGTACCATTTGCACCGTGACAATTTTCGGAAAGCAAGTCGGATCTTAGTGCTTACATTTTTATTTTTTTTCTTTAATAACTAAAGAACGATTTCAATAGCATAACAACGATGTATAAAAAGGTCAACAACTCATATTAATTTTGTTTACAAACTACAAGAAAAATGATTGCCAAGAGGTGAATTCGCTTCAACGCTTTTGAAACAATTTCACTATGACGATTGAATTATCTTACTGCAATTGAATAAAAAGGAAGAATTATCTTCAACGTTTCTTGTTGTACGACCACTATGACCAAGATGAACAATAAAACTTGATATAGTAAAATTTTTGTCTACAAACTTTTAGCATTTGTCCACGATACAAATTTGTTTAAAATGTTTTTCAGTTTAAGATAGAGTGCGTAAGAATTTTTGCTTTTTATTTTTTGCAACTTGTCGCGTGTTTGCTTCGGAAAATGTATGCCTTCGTCGACTTCAAGATTCATGGTTCGACTTGTGACGTGGCAGTGGCTGCCTTGTGGCGTTATGTACTTATCAATTTAAAATGAAAATTGCAATTTTTTTTTTCGGAAGTCGGATGCTTCGTCGTCAGTGTGATCTTTGACTCATGTTTGTTTCTTTCGTGTGCACAGTAGTGTCGGCAGTATAATGATTTATTTTAACATTGAATTCGTTTCGGCACGACGATGCACAAAACCGGAAACAAACAGTCAGCTCGGAGATGTTTTACAAAGTATCGCAGTTTTTCATGTACGTCGTCTATGTGTCGGTATCGAACATTGTTATAAATTTTTTTTTACTTTTTCATGAGTCACATACTTCTATCGATGGTACACCAACGGGAGTCCCGTCGAATTACGAAGTTTTGTTCAGAATCGATTCTCCTCGGATAAAAGCGAGATTACAAATGAAAGAAGAGCTTAACTTATCGTCGTATTTGATGCCACGTGATTCATCGGAAAAGCAAGAGAGAAAAATAAAAGATTGAGAAAGTTTGTTCGTGAATCATGGTGAAAATGAATCAAGTTCATCGAATATACAATTGGATCGCCAATTCGACCATGATGACACAACAGTAAACTTGACTATACGGAAACAAAAAGAAGTCTTAGAAACGATCGCTCCTCGTAATCGACGATTGCATCGTCTGTAGCTAAAAAGTCTATCAAACTCTCCTCTGATTTCTCCCCGTTGATTGTTTGTTCCGTACCTGTACAAGCAAATGAACAGAACAAATTCGACGCGGGAGAAACGACGCGCGATTCCTCGTTCGTTTGATCGGTCGGTCTTCGTAACGCGAGTCACTTGTATTAACTACTTAATGCAACTGCACTTACGAGTAATAATTATTTAAAATTTACAGTGTCGCACAACATCAAGAAATTCTTAGTGTAGTTTTGTCGACGCGTGCACACAACGTTTACATGTGAATGCTCGTCAATGAGAGGCTTTCCTTTCGGCGCCGCAACCTAGACCAAATCTCGTCCCCAGGAACAAGCAAACAGCTTCTTTGTTATTTTTTATTTTATATTCAATATTAATCTCCATATAATTTGTTTCATCTGACAGCACTAAAATATATATCTCAATTTTTATATACTTTGTTTTCTGAACTTTGAGACGATATTGGCAACGAGATTGTTCGCGGTTGCGGCTGCTCGTTTTTCGTTTGAAAAGTGCTCTTAACTTTTGCCGAAAATGTTTACTTTTTGTTTTGTCGTTTCGTTTTATTCCGCCAAAAAATTGAAATAGCTTTCAAGTCCCAACAACGGGAAATCGCAGATCGTCGCATGTCATTTGTTTATTACATGTGATTCGAAAGAGATTGTTCCCTAACTTTGATAGGCCTAGTGTAAAATGTCCTTCCATAGCTTTATGTATAGTATACAGCTTTATATATAGAAATGTTCAAATCAGTTGCAACAAACAACAAAATTAAAAACTAACTTTATTTTAAAATTTAAAAACGAAATTAGAAAATTAAAAGTATAAATTAAAAGAAAGGGTAAAATTTGATTTAAAAAGGATTAGTTAAAAAAAGTGATGCAAACAGTCACTTTAGACTAAACGTAACAAAATGACAACAAACAATTTCGAATCTCCTTACAATATATGTATATATAATTATAATATAAGTATATACACATCAGCCTATCGTACATTGTAATCATTATTTCGCAATCCTGCATTTGCACGCTCTTTTTCATGCCTCTTCATTCATTCCCGTAATAAAACTCTGCTGATTTACAATAATCTCCCTAATCGTGCCTCCCTGCGCACTTTGTTAATCCCATTTCTCTGTTATTACATCTTTTCATCTTCTTTTTTCTTTTTTCATTTATTACAAAATTAAAACGGACGGTTAAATTTGTCTTCTTCATTTGTTTTGTCGCGTCATCTCGTTAATGTTTCTTTCACTTCATTATATCTTTTTTGTTTTTCTTTCGGTGAGCCGATGTCCGCTGCTGAAGGCACAGGGCTTTGCACTTGACTCGGTCACCTAATCTAGCCGACTTCGCTACTTGCTAAAACTTTTGACTAAACTCCCTCGTTCGCCCGCTAAATGCATACCGTGAAACACAAGTTTCCCATGATCGTTTATGGAACCGTCATTGACAACTGGACAAAAAATGATCCTCTACTTGTTTTCGAAAAACTTTTATTTTCGCATCAATCGTTTATGTACAATTACAATAGAAATGTTAAAAAAAAAAACAAGCAATTGGCAGGGGAGGAAGAAAAATTATTATATACATACTGCATATCAATTTACGAATGTATAATAACAAAAACTCGAAGAAAGGAAAAAGAAATGATGAAACAAAAATATGAAAAAACTTTTAACTTGTTTTCGTAGAGAAATCACGAGGCTCCGTAAACGATTGCCAATCTCGTCGTCCGCACAGTGTTTGTTCACACAATAAAAACAACATATAAGCTATCAATATATTATTCTACTATGCGTGTGTATGTACGTCTGAGTGTCTTGCGATATAGTCTCTATCGTATCGTTATGTATAATCGTATCCACGCTTGCCTGACAAGAAAAAGAGCCGCTGCTCAACAGCGCGCTCGCTTTCCTCTCCATTATTTTCTTCTTCGTCATTATTCGCGTCGCTTTCTATGATCCTGTCAACTCCTGCACTCCGCCTAAGTATGCCTTATACACGTATTTTACATTTACATATCGATATTCGGGTTATCTGCATTGGAGATGTAGTAATAATATATTTATATATAGATATATATAATATATATAAGTGTCTTCTTATATATATAGTTTCTGTACTGTCTCTACGTATCACAGCCTGAGTGCCTTGCCACTGCCTTCCATCCCGCATCTCCTAGTCTCGCATTGACCGTGAACCGTATACCATCTCTCCAATCAAAGTACAAAAAATAGTCAATTTTAATCAATTGTCTCTAACAACAACAAAAAACTGTTCTAAACTGATGACCAAGTTGCGTTTCATATATTAATCTTTTTCTTTTTATAATTTCCTTCTTCTGTTATCATTTTTTAATTCACATACAAAGGTACAAGGATTTGTTCAAGTTGACACGCTGAATGCGAGACCATAAACGGATAACCTGACTTCGTAATCATCTAAATTGTTTCGCGTCGACAATGCTTAGTGGCCCAGTGGTGCACCGGTACAAAAGTCACGCACGGCGTCCAACAGTCGGACCGTGACCCCTGACCTTGCTATCAATCCGATCTGTGGGTGTGGCGGACCCGCGACAATTGCAATTTTGTTAACCGTACCACCTCGCTCGACGTGTTACGTGGCTCTTGACGAAACTTGTTCGCTGGCGCGCAGCTCACTTGTCCCAGATCTCGGCCAGGAACGGCGGCAGTTGCTTGTTCTTGAGCTTTAGTTTGTCGCAGGTCTCGCTGTTCTTGTAGCCAAGAGTGCGCAGTTCCGTCAACACCGAAAGCAGCTTCGGGAACATCATGCTGCCGCGCTGCTTGCGTCGGTTGTCCACGTAGGCCTTCAGAGCCTCCAGGTAAATCTCCTGGATCATCTCTATCTTCTTATTCTCGATCAGGTTCGGCCTCTCTGTTGATAATAAATTAATTTTAAAACAAATCAATTACATTAGTATGAGCTAGACAGAAGGATATCCAACGGGATAAGAATAGTTTGTGTATGCGCACCAGAAAAGATGACAGCGGCTGTTAGTAGCGCGTACTCAGCGTTGTTGACTTGCATCGTGTACATCTGTCTGCAGAATTGCAACAGATCCTCAATGGACTCGTCCAAGCCCGCCATAATGTAGCTGTCCTTCGTGTAGGATTGGTTGTTCGCGAAGATTATGCTGTCTGTGTCGATGTCATACTTCCTGGCCATCCTGAGCATCATGACCTCGCTCGAGCTGGCCTTCAGAAGTGCGATCTGATCTTCGCGCAGTATTTGATCGAAGCCTGGTAACCTCATGGCAAACTGCACGACTAAGTTTACGGTTAACATTGTGATCTCAGTGATGTATTTGTAGTTGTGATCACTTGGATCTGTTACATTCGACAATTGTTCCTGAAAGACAAACATTTGGATCAGTCAATTTGGAATAATTGGAAAAAATTGGTTGATACAAAAAATGGGAAAAATTTTTTATTGTTTGTAACTTACAATAATATTTTTAACATCCTCCTGGTTTGGATGTTCGAACACAGTTTGGAAATAAACAACCCTATTTATAAGCTGTTCCTGTTCGGGACTAAGAGGCTTTACTCCATTATTTGTAGTCTCAACCCTGACCGATCGGTTACTACTCGACGAAAGAGAATCCGTCTCCATTGGCTCTGTTTTGACACTCACATGCTCGATGCCTGATCCGCTCAGACTCATAGGTGAGCCATTCATCGTTGTACTATTTGGCTTGTCTTTTTCCTGCAAAACACATTAAAATGTTAATAACTATCCGGGAAAAATTACATTAAAAATAATATCGATTATTAAAAAGTATTATTAATGAAATGAAAAAAAAAAAAATGTTCCAATGAAAATTCAGCCCTCAAATATCTGTTTTCGTTTTGCTGATCAAACAGACAGTTTCCGGAAGTCTCCTCCAGCAGGGTCATTTTGGCTCTTCTTTCGAAACTTAGTCATTTAACATTTTAAATTTGCCATTGAAAATGTGAAATCCGACGACCGATTTAATGCGAATGAAAAGACGTACAAGCGGCAGATGTGGCATGTCAAACGAAAAGACTCCGCCAAGCCAGGCGATGTTGACCGAGGTAGGCTAAGCGCGTCCAAATGAATTCCCGGATAGCGCGCGGCAAAGAAAAGAAAAGCCGATCTAACGTGTTGGTAACTGTGTGCACATGCCGTTGTTGTGCTGCTGGAAACGTTTTTTGAACTGTTTCTGGTGATCGCCCACGCGGGGTTCCTTTCAACCGAACCGTTTTCCAAGAAAAGGCACAAGAAAACATTTTGCTTCGTGTGATTCCTCGAACCAATTTTTCCGGCCCATTTTTTTGGCTGACCCTGATCGAAATAATTTTCAGAGGCCTTGACAATCATACTTATTAATTTCAACATTCTAATATCTAATACAAATGTTGATAGTACACAGTTTAATATTAATATCTCCTTTAAAAGAGTTATATCTTACAAATTTTCGAACGTTGCTATTTGTCGATAAAATTTGAGATATGAATATGAATTGGAAATGCTAAACTTCAATGATTCAGACGAGACATTTTCAAATATTTACAATATAACTTTTATGTAAGAAAATTTTCAATGAAGAATCATTGACCTAAAAAGTTATTCTTTATTTCGTAAAAGTTTTTTTTATTCGTTTTTTATAAATCTTTTTTTAATGTCTTTTCCAAGTCTGAATACGCTACAATCTCAGTCAGAACCTTTCAAAATATCTTACTTTTGTTCCCTACTTTTTAAAAGTTGCCAAAGAAGACTTGACCTTGAAAATTTGTACTATCAATTATTATATCTAAGCGATAAAATATTGACATTCCTAAAATATTGTCTCTTATATTTGAAGACTGATATTTCCAAACATGACTTGAAACATGACTAATTTTACTTTTTCTTAATGAAAACTGAAGGATGTTCAATTTTTTCTATATATGTAATAAAAATAAGAATAAGACGTCTTGGGAAACTAAACAGACATTTTGTTCCAAGTCAGAACTCTACTTTGAAGTTGAACAGGGATACGTGATTGAAGATAGGAGGTCTCTAAGTGGACACATCATTTACCTTCTGTGCCTTTTTCTCTTTACGTTTGACAGCACATTGGTACTCCGGGACCACGCATTCAGGTCTCATTCCCTCCTTGAGACACTTCTTCAGTCGACATTCTTGGCACTTCCGGCGCATGTACATGTCGATTTCGCAGCCGCTTCCGTACTTGCACTGATAGACCGCGTTCTTGGTTATGCTCCTCCGGAAGAAGCCTTTGCATCCTTCGCAGGTGAGGGCGTTATAGTGGTATCCGGAGGCCCGGTCGCCACAGACCAGGCACAATTCCTCCTGTTGCCGCGGCGTCGGCCCTTTCTTCTTCTTCGCATCGCAACTGTTCGCATTGTAGCCATTCAACGAGGTCGGCGGCGACAGGTCTTCTCTTCCTGAAATTCACAATAAACCAATCAGACGAGTCTCATTTGTGCACTCTTAAATTACATACTCCAACTTCTTTCTCTTTTTTTCAATCTTTTCATACTCGTGTATATACAAATCAAAACCTTTTTGATTCTTAAACATCACAAATGCGCAAGCTTCCTTTACATTTTTCCGTACAATATCACTGAAATTGAATTCAAAAGAAAATTTGTTTACAATGTTTTTCTGATATTTAAATTTCTGTTTTTAATTATTCTTTTTTTTTTAAGTTTCAAACTAAAGCCCACATCGATTTTAAATCTCATTTAACTTTTATCGAACAAAAAAATTTTAAACGTTTATATTAATAGTTTGTGAATAAATTTGCAACAGCGAAATTTATCTGATAAAGTGACAACAGCATTGTTGATTAAGCAATTAAAAAGATACCTGGCGCGAGATTAGAGTTTCGTTTTTTTTAATATATCACCAAACACTTTTTTTCCTGATTCGCATTTCAACAATGAAATGCAACTCATTATGCATTTATTGCGTTGCAAATAAATATGCTATTAAAAAGAAATCATACTCAAGTTTTTGTCAAGGTTTCCAATTTCTTTTTGATACTTCCACAGATGTACTCGTTTTTTTGTCTCGTTTCATTTCATCTTTGTAATTGATGATGTTGTAAATAATTGTAAATAATTTTAATTCAACTGTACTAAACGAAGTGACGGGGAAAATAAAAAAAATTGTACGTTTTCTGTGGGCAACAAAAAAGCCCTCAATCTAAGATCTTATAAACGGGACTAGTGACCTACGCACTAGGTGTATTCCAGGAATGTCTTTATAACCCCTTTTATCTTACGATACTTATCGAGTGGGACTTGTTGTTGTTGGTGAGTCGATCTCGGTGAAAGTACAGGTCTGAAATACTCGTTCTCAAAGAACAGCCCGACAATCTGCTAGAGACGATTTTCAAAAATGCCTAAACCTAAAGTCATTATGATAGGTTAGGCATCTTGTGAAATTCCGATTTGTAAATTTCTGTCTAATTCATTTTTCAATTTATTCTTTAATTCATTTTATAACTCAGAGTATCCAGTCAATGAATGTTTTCATTTTTAACGGCGTGAAATCGTGTGGATACGTTTTTTTCTCTTATTTTTGTTGTCCTTTTTTTCATCCATGCAAAAAAGGAAACATGTATTCTCACAGTGAACTTGCGGATTTGCGAACTCTAAACAGGTTTGTTTTAATTAAAGGTCTAACCAAGACACAATCTGGGATCTCGTAGCTGTACTCAAAAAAATTGCTAGTTTAAAACCGCTGCATCATGGTTCTTCTCCTTTTCTTTCTCGTTGGTTGTTAACAACAGCCAAAAATTGTAGAACCCAAAAGATTGTTTTACATAGTAGAATAAAACGCTGTAGGAAACCGATAAAAACGTATCGCGCGGGGTGAGTTTGAAAATAAAATCCTGGCGAAAATTAATACGGCGAACTATATCTCTCGGCAAAATTGTACGCTTCGTGGAAGTGAAATAACAGGGAATTAAGAAAAGAAGCAAGAATACAATAATTAAAGGGAAAAAGGAGAAGAGGAAAGGAAAACATAATTCAAGTACTTCAGCAGGCCAGGAGTAGATGGGAAACTATTTTACGTTCGCGCTTCAGCGGTACGATTTTAAACCACCCGTTTTGTGCCACTTTTGTATGTTTTCAGTTTTACGCTCTAATCCAGCACTACCAAAATTTGTTGCACACAATTTTCAACAAAAAAAATGTATTTTACAATGAAAATTAAATACCCCAAAAATTTTTTTCCTTATAATCAACAGATTTTTTACAATCTCCGCAGCACTATAAAAATATAATTTCAACATTTTCGAAACCTAACCGGACATAAACATAAACTAACCGGACTTCCAAAGTGAAATGAACCTTCTTCAGTTTCATCATCGACGAGCAAAAAATACCGGACCGAAAACCGGAATGTAATAGAATTAATAACTTGAAAAAGTTTGAAGAAAAAACTGGACAAACATAAAAGGTATTACAACAATTTTTTTAAATAGTTTTCATAATGAAATTTATAAAAATATAATGAAAAAAAATGGTAATCCGGACATTTATACATAGCATGAATAGTTGTTACGCCGGAGATAAAGAGTAGCTGCGGCGCAACAGGCTGTGTAATAAAACCACAGCGATGTCCATGTTGGTGCCACGACGATGGCGGTGGACGCAGTAATGGCGATCTTAGGTAAAGTTAGGTGCAGTTAGGTGTAGGTAGGTAGGTATATAGGTAGTATTTTGCCGCGGCCAATGGCGACTGAGGCTCGGCAAGAGTTTCCGTGTTGGTTGGCAACTCTCGAGAGTCGAGCACCGAAGCAGCACGGACCGGAGCACTGCGCGGCCTTGACTCTGGAGCGAGTATATATAGCGCATATCGTGACGGCATCCTTCTCCTTTGGACCGTCTTAGTCTTTCTCTATACCACACTAACTCCTTTCCCGTTCCTTCCACATTATACCGCTCGTCTTATATGGACTAAAATTACAGTCAACATTTTATACATTTTCCTACAAACATCCTCACGTTTCTTCCCTTTTACTCCGTCCGTGTTTCTTTAACTTTTCAAATTCTCAATCGAAATTTTACAACTTTTCATTTAATTATATTTTATCTTAAATGTACCATTTTTTTATCTCTTGATTTGATATTGTTTTTGATAAGACTTTAAATTTATTTTTTGCCTATAAAAGATTTAAGGGGACCGTAAAGCAAAATTGCTAAAATCAAAACGACTTGACCAATTTTAGTGACATTTTGTGCGAAAATATACGTTAATGAATAGGTAACAAAAATGCAATAATTTGTTAAAAAAATTATGCCAACAACAATCACGTTACAACATTTTCGGAAAAGTTTTATAGCTTTATTTTCGAAAAGAAAAAAAACGTCACCCGCGGAGAGAGAAACCGTCGGAACAATCATTCTCGAAGGGTTTTAATTTGCGAAAGTCAAATAGAAAGTGGACTTTGAGCAATCAATTCAACAGTTTATGATTGCACTTTCTTGCGACGAATATATATTAATCAAACTGGCGCGCTCGATCTGGCTCTGATTCATCTAGTCCGCTGAAACGCGGTTATCGCGTCAACTGCCGTCCGGGGGGTGGAAGGAGGGAGGGGGGAAGGGAATGAGAAAAAGTGAAGTTGAAAGACTTCAACGCTGCCGCGAACACGAGGCCGATCCCTCGCGAAGCGTTAAAGTCTCCTGCGAGCTCTTGGGCTGGCAACGGCCATTACCGTAATTAGCGAACAAGAATTAATAGCGAGCACGGTGCTGATAAAAATCACACTCGCTATTAAATAATAAGAGCGCCTTTATTAACATTTCGCGTTAATCTGATTGAGGATTCAATGCCTACAAGAACGTTAATCGTGATAACAAATTTAATGGATTATCTTGCGCACAAACACTTTTTTTGTATCTTGCTTTTCATTGCTCCGCGTAATGGCTATTTTCTCTGCGGTCGTCATTTTCTCCTCGATTTCCATTTGGAGCGTTAAGAAAAATAAAATTAAAAAAAAATTGTTCTCAATCATGCTAATCGCCAGCAATATTACATTTACGATTATTATTTAATGTTGTAATTAATAAAATTGAAGTGCTTTCATTCGTCGATGGAAAGTACGGCTTCGTGGGGCAAGTGAGAGATTTTCGTTTGGGATGTGTTTTTGTTGCAGGGTCCGAGAGTCGGTTGATATGTCGCTGATGCTCGACGCTATCCTCGCCGGCAAGAGTTTTGTATTGCGCAAGAAAGCAACCAGTCAGCCCTGGCCTTGCCCATCGGCATGCAACAACATTACATTTCTATGCCGCTGCATAAGAGAAGGAAACGCGAACGAGGATAGATAAAACATCGACACGGAGAAACGCAAGGGATGGCCACAATGTGCGACCCGCTCGGCCGTACAAGTGCCTACTCAAACTAGTTTTGCACTCGCACTTTATCGTATCCTATCCTCGTCGGTCATTTTTTTTCTCTTATATTTTTGCGAAATAAAAATAACGGAGTTATGCCGGAGAGCTTGATTCCAAACTACTCGTCTATCTCTTTTCCCTTTTATTTTAACAGCCGATGATTTATTCAATATAAAAATTTTATCTTACATTTTTTGTTGATCTTAAATCTTATTCTCTGTTTTCTTTTTGGTTTGTTTTTTTTTTGTAATTTAAATTTCACCTGTCGAAAATTGTATCCTTGGATTTCAATGGTTTCGAACCTGTTTGTCATCATTTTAAAGAGAGGTCTCGGGAGAAAAGACCAAAATATTGACTCGACAAAAACCATCGAGAATAAAGTTTGAGGGGAAGAACTGGGAAATCGAACAAACCGCAAAAGAACAATGGATAAACGAGAACGAGTGATAAGAGAGAGGAACAAAAAGAGAGGCGAAACAAAAACGACGTGCTTGACTTGCTCCAACTTCATTTCGCTTCGTTTCACTTCGAATAGCTTCAACCGCGTCTCTTATTCTATTTCCTACGCTATCTTCAGCTTTGTTTCCAACTTCTGAAAAATTTTATCCCAGTCCTGCTGAGCTCGGCGAGTTTGCATTTATTTACAGTTTTCCTTGTTCATCTTCTTCTTTTTTTCTTACCTTGAAGAAAACTTTGCTATTCATTTTTTTACACAATTTCAGTCGAAAATTACCGTTCGGTACGAAAAAAATCCCACGTTCGTCGACAGAATGGACGGAAACGAGTCAAAACGTCCGATACGAATCTTAATGTATGCTAGGTAGGACATAGTTTTATGATCTAGATTACGCTCGTTAAATCATCATCAAGGTGATGCGCACAAAAGTTTATTCCCCGAAGTGTGAGCAATCATAGACGTCCATTTCTTTCTTTCTTTTTTTTTTTTTTTTTTTTTTTTAAATTTGTCTCTGTCATTACACTGAACGTCATATTTGGAGTACACATTTTATGTCGAAATTATCGACAAGATAAAATAAATGCAACGATAAAATGTTCGAATGTCAAACACCTAAAAGGCAAGATAACTCGCTCTGTTTTTTTTGAGTCGCATTGCGCCACCTATTTCAATTTCAATTTTTCTTTTCTTAATTTGTAATCAAAGTTTTTTTTTTTCGATTAAATCTAACCTTTGAATTAATCTAAATTAAAATTATCTCTGAACTTGATTTTAATTCACTCCTTGTTTTTGTAATAAAAAAAAAAAAAAAGATTCCAAAAAATCAAAAAGTTATTCTTTTTCTAAAAGACATTCAGAGATTAAGTTTAAGTTGTAAAGTTGTAATAACATTTCCGTGACATCAAAAAGAAGATTTATTTAAACGACAATCACTCAATATAAATCACTGGTTGAATTGTTTCAAAAGAAAACATCAATGAACAAACTGAAAGAGCAACTCGCGATAGTTGCCACGTGTTTAGCTGCGACCCACTTACGCCACTTTTCCCTACAAAACGATTACGATAGAGCGAGTGTGTTGACTAATTGTCACTATACAATCTACGTTATACACACACCGATCCAACCTTGTTCTTTCATAGGAAAATAAAATTATAAATTTTTGTTTCACCCCAAAATATTTGCTTTTGTTATCAGAGTTCACCTCACAATTCTATAAAACCCTATATTCTGAAAAAAAATCGTGTTATTTTCAAGTTCTTCTTTATAAATAGATAAGGATGGAATGTCCACAAGGTGATGAAATATGTTCTAGTTTCTTTGAAGTATTCAAAAATTAAAGACTAGATAGGAGCGATTTCGGCATTGCCGATGCACTTGTAAAAAGTGATCGTAAAATTGGGCGGGTGTCAACGACTGCACTTTCGAGGCGATCCAAAACGTTCAGTGAGAGTAACCCATTGACCCAACTAACGTTCGCCAGTTCAAAAAAAATTTTTAAGTGTAACACGCTCGTGTGTTGCTATATATAAATACTTCTGAAATTAGCCCCGCGGACACTTTTTAAACTCAACATTTTCAGCAGCTTAAGCTGAGTCGTCAGCCAATTTAAAGAAACACATCTCTCTCGTTAAGCCAAGTTTTTTGTCCCAAAAGATGTTTCCTTCTTCAAATCCTAAAGTATATTGAATAAATATATATGTAGAAAATATAAATGAAACGATGTATCTAATTTCTTTTGAATTTTCGTGTCAAGATCAAATAAAGAGACGAAACCAAGTCGCCGGATGTACTTTCAGAGCAACAGGATAAATCAATTTTTTCAGCACGTTTTTTTTCAACGGCTGTAAAATTTTTTTTACGTTTTACTCGTCCCGAATGAAAACGCGGCGGATTATATTTAGTGTAAGTTGATTCTAAACAACTTTTCCTAACTGTCCTAGATCCGCCCTTGGAATCCGCAGAGCCAATCCTCGACCGCGATCTTGGATCACGGGACGTGAAAACTGAATGGCTTACTGAAGAACCACTTTGACACGTGCTAAAGTAGCTCTTAAAAGGAACTAAAAAAGCCCCGGATCAGTGACAGTTAACTATCCATAGTCCGAAATGCTCTGAAAAAATTTTTGTCATCGTAAAAGAAAACCGAGTTTCAATGAAAAAAAAACATCATTTTAAATTCTTTTTATTTCATCTTCCTAAAAAAAAGAACAATAGAACTAATTTTGTTTTACACAAAAAGAAGAATGATTAAATTTCATCACGAAATATAAAAAAACTACAAAACATTTAGTATCATATGAAATATTTCATATTGTAAAATATGATGAACGTCGACATAATTGAGATCATAATTTTCGTTACGTGATCACGCTTCAACCTTGCATTAAAAAAGGAAAATCGAAAGGAAAATATGTGAGCGAGAGAAAAAACAACGAAGTGCATAAGAAACACAAGAAAAAAAGGGGCAACTGTTTTGCTTCGCGAGTCGTTGATGCTACGAAATTTTATTATTAAAACTCCGCTGCGTCGGGGACCTTGAACGAGATGGACCCCGCGAGACGGTTCAATCAACTCCTGTTAACGTAGCTGCGCATATTCAACTCCTCTCCGTCGATGCAACAGCGCTGACGCATCTCACACACCAACTCACGGCAAATACACAGAGAACCTGGCTCTCCCAACACGTGCGAGAAAAATGCCGCGACAGTCCGAGTTAGGCTGCAACATTTATTATTTACCTTGGGAAATGTCGTAAACGGTTTTGTCGTGATTTACGACTCACGCTGACTACTAATTTTTCTCGTCTGATTATATTGTTATTATACCTCCTTTTATATCGAAATTAAACTTGTACTTCCAGTTACAACATTTTAACTCAAAAATTTCAATCATAATACTTTGATTTATGTTTTCAATCGGTTCAATGAATACTTTTTGAAACTTTGCGTTTTTTTTTTTTTTTCTTCAGAAAAAGAAAGATAGAGGTAATTTCCTTTATTTGAAATTCATAGACATGGTAAAAGGCGAGGACCCGATGTTGCCAACGTTTCATTTTCATCGTGAATCACGCGTGACGGAAATTTCACGTAGTTGCAAATAAAACGCCCGAAACTCTGCAACGAGAAATAGTCGTGGCATATGTTTGCAAATTTACGATGCTATTAGTTATAAACAAGAAGATAGGATTTCAAAAAGAGATGTCATGCACTCATCAAGTTCCCAGATGAAACAAAAAGATATAACTTCAATATCAAAATTTAAATTTGGAGCGTATAAATTTTAACAAAATGAAAGAAAAAAATTGAAACCATTAAAAAATGAACGAAGAAATAGAATAATAAAATTATTAAAAAATGAAAAAATTCTTGAATGTTGACAACAATTTTTGTTTGTCGAGTTATAAGAAACGATTTGTCGCAGGGAACAATGTCTATGACGTTATCTTTATCAGAGTCGCCGGAATACAATAGGGAATGCAAAACAGCTCTGAATTGTGGGCGTCATAGGGAACCGGGAGAGGTCGAACAATATTACGACGGGACCTTGAATCTAAGTTCACAGGTGTAGGCAGTGACACACATACCAGGAGACGAACCTACCTTTACAACACGGCCACGTGTACACGACGAAGGGCGTGTTCAGATTTTAGAAAAATAGACCGTTACGCCGCTTCATTCATGCCTGCTTATTTTTGGAAACCCCGGCGACCACTCTGTTGCCTTTTTCAAAATCATCATTAGTGTTTCATTGTTCACGAGAAAGTGTTCCTGGACCACAAGATGAATCATATTTTTGAATTTCTGATCCATTATTATACATTTTTTTTCATTACAAAATGATTTTTTTCAGGAATTATGTCAAACGTTTGAACCGGGGACAAAAATGTTTTTCAACGTTTTTCAACGTCCGTTAATTTGGAACGAAACGGCCTGGAATCGTATTTTGAAATGACCTAGGTTTCACCGGAAATTCAAGACTCTGTTGTTAGTGAAACCTAGTCGTAAACAGGGAACAGTTATTTTGATTTTTTTATTCTCTTATTCTCTTGGTGGCTAAAATTTTACGGCTTTTATCCGAAAAATCTGTTACAATTTTAAGAATAATAAAATAAGGTGAAGATTGTAAAAAGACATTTAGATTGAGATTTAGTTCCTAAAAAATATAGCAGTGAAGAACTAAAACAAAATCTAAAGCAAGTATCGCTGCATCACGGACAGCGATGACTAATAGGGCTTAAATGTTCGTTCCTTTCAACGACTGCATCATTTTGTAAAACCGTTGATAGTTTTGTGAGATTGAAATAACAAAAAGCACCGGGTTCACAAAACGAGTGTGAAATAAGAGCAACGCGCAATGCGCTGAGTGAATAACAAAACTGGACGAGGAAGGAGAGATGAAAGAGGAGCGCAACGTCTAAAATATTCACGAATCAGCATTATTAATCGCATAAATGCATCGTCCTTTGTGTTCAACTCGCTGCTCCGTGCGGCGTCCCGGAATTATTTTTACTCGGTAGCCTACTTCGACTCGGAGAAACATCTGTTCGGTCGAGTTGTGAAAATAAATTATAATCAGCAGCTCTCGGTCCAAGCGACGATCGTTGGAATCCACTTTGTTGTTCTAGTGCAATCGACGCAAATGAGAGAGCGACAAAAAATGTAATTCGACGCGCACACCAATCATATCAACTTACAATGTCAAAGTGACCGGTTTTTTCTTTTTTTATACGACTGGATTTTGTAAAAAAAAATAAGAAAAAAATGTTTGCGTCGGATTGAGTAACTCCTAATTTTTATTTTAACCGCTGATAATCAGGAAATTGACTCTAGAATTATGTACATAACTGTTGGGATGAAATTGTTTATTTTCGAATCATAAATTAAATTTATCTCAATTATTTTATTCATCAAATTTTGTAATAAAATTAATTTGTATTTGGAGTAATTGCTATTTGTTATTAAATTGTTGTTTATTATGAAAGTATGAAAATAACTCTCTTCAATCGAATCAACAAAGAAGACCCTTCCCTTTAATATTTTTCATCATTGAAGAAGTTGTATACAAGCGCGCACTCAGAAAAAAATATGCTATAACTGCACGATTTTGCATGTAGAAATAGCATATTTCGATATATGCTACAAACGCATATTTAGTTTTAGCATAAAAATTATGATGGAACTGCCTGCGTGCTATGCGTTTGTAGCATCCTCGTTGTAGCATATCGAAATATGCTATTTCTGTGTACAAAATCTGTAATTGCAGCAGCATTTTTTTTTCTCAGTGCGGTTCATTTAGTGAAGAGATTAACCTACTTGGGACGGGAGAAAAATTCGAATGCACTTTAGAACGGATACAGAGAACAGAACGGATACTATTTAGAACGGATATTTTCTCACAAAAATATATAATAACCAGACGCGTTCAAATATGCAGCTCGGACTGTCATCAGTCCGTGGAAAAATAATGACACCTAATTTCCAGACCATACCTTTCGTCTCATTCAAAGATTTTATTTTTAACTATTGAAAAATGAACTTTCACTTCAAAGACAAGCATATGAATCTCAAATATGTTTTTTTCCTCTCGCTATCTGTACAAATTCATCGGATTGTAAGAATTTTTCTCCAGTGATGAAACAATCGACCCGGTGACTCGTCTCTGATCGCAAATCATCGTGGAATTTTTTTTGTCAACTCCTTTTTTTTCTTCTCAAATGTTTTCTTCCTTGCTTTTCAGCTGGTTCCTTACAAATATTCAAATTCAATCCTCGGTCGATGTCTGTGAACTCGAACACAATTTTTTGTACCGTAAAATTTACACGACAAAAGTGGAAATCAAAAGGTGGAACGTTAAAGAAAAATTCTAATGCAGAAAAAAAACTGAAAACTGAAAATAAACTGTCTGAAAGTGCAGCGGATCATTTCGCGAAACAATAACGCTTATCTTGATTAATGGCCGCGCACGCTCGTTCCGGAAAGTGCGCTGCTCGAAAGTCGCCGTGGAGCGCGAGACGTCGCCGAGATAAAAGAATGGCCGGGCGCTGATGGACGGGAGGGGGGAGGGGAAAAAGCGCGAGTCAGATTGCGTATTTCAAGGCCAGGGCCGCGCGCTCAAAAGGAGGATGCGGATAGAAATAGAGGCGACGGATGCTTTGCGAGCGACTTCTGGAGCCAACTCAGGAGGAGTTCGTGCTGATAAACGACCTTTAAGGTGGCCGACCTGCTTGACAGCTGACATTCTCTCCCGCATCCTTGGAGTTTGATCGGTTCAAGAAATGGTTTCTATGTTGATCTGGCCTCCATTTTGTTCATCCTCACAATATTGTGCGAGTCGCGTTTCAATGTCATTTGTTTCTTTTGAAAACATTTTACTTTTGCGAAATTGTTATTTCTTTTTTTCATTAAATGAACGTTCAAGACAATGAAATGGTAACCTAGTAAAGAACTTGAGAACTATTCAAATTCCCACGTAACATTTTCACTTTGATAAACTAGTTTTTAAATGCCATGCTGCGCATGCGCAACAAGATCTTTTGAAGCGACATTTACATGACATTTGAAAGTTGTCTTAAAAGTGAAAATGATTTTTTTTTGCATTAGAAAATTCGTTGACTGAGAAATGAAGATTGGAATAAAAAATGTGATTGTTTTCAGAACAATGAAACGCGCTTATTAAATGATACTAATAGGATCATTCCCTTTGATACTGCTTTTGAAATCTCGGAAACTTGGAAATATAGAAACTATAGAATATTTTTGTCTTATCAAAGATGTAAAGAATGAGAAAAAAGAAAAAAACAAGTAATCAACAAACAAGTTGAAAAATGTTGTAAAAAAAGTTTATGCCAGCACAAATTTGTCAAGCTATTATTATACCAGAGTGTGAACAAAATCGTAAATTTGATATTCTATTTGGCAAGAGAACTTAGGATCAAAATTTATGTATTCGTAAACAAAGAGGCGTGACAACTATCAATTTCTGTGCGCCAGCTCTCTTTCCAGGGAAGCCCTGCGAGTTTTCGATATTTTCGGCCACGTGATACCGTCGTGTAGCTTGGGCGGGAAACATTATTAGTAGATTTTTCTCATTGTGAAATATACGAGCGAGGACCAGGGCAGATTGGTGAGAGTTTTGAATCCCACCCGAGAGTTTTGTGTTGTGAAACGCGTTACCACTGTAGTCGATAAATTTGGAAGGGCAATGTCTGCTGCGTTGCCAAGTTTGCTAATGTTTTATAACATTCATTTAAATGACAAGCAACGAAATTCTGAAAGAACTTTTTTTCTCTCTCCTTACGAAGAGATAAATATCTATTCATAATAATAAAATACTTTTGAATACAACAAATATGAAACTTCTTTTTTTTCTTCTTTTTTTCTCGTTCTTTTTTTTTTTTTTTTTTTTTTTGTTCTCCGGTTTTATTTCTTCATTTCCTTAAATTGAGAGTACGATATTCTGGCTACGTTCAACTTTTGTTTCGTCGCATTGAAATGCAAACTAAGCGGGGCATTATGGATCGGGCTGACGGCACATGAATATCGTATTTGAAATGCGCGATAATTGCACGACGCACAATTTAGCTTCATGTTTCAATGACACTTATGCAACGCTATTGAATCAGCTGCTGATGATCGATTTGGTGTAACCGATCGTAATCGTGACGGATCGCGCTCATGGGATGTGCCGTATGACTCAGAGCCGACCGATTCCACATCGGCCCGCGATTTGTTACGTAACTCCATCGCGGCTTTTATAAGATATACCGATCGTATCTTTGTTGTCGCGACAAAAGTCGCTGCGCGCAACGAATCGTTATTTATGCGCTCGCAGCGGCACATTGTTATCGCTAAAAACTAATTGCTTATTGTCATTTTGGTTTACGTAAACGCGCGCGCCTTCGCGGAAGTTAGCGTCGGTCATTGCAAAATTTGTTAAAATCCGAAAAAAAGGAAACAAATCAGTTTCCGAAAAATTGTTACGATAAGTAATTCGATCATCGATTCCATTTTCTATAAGTCTATCATTTATATTTTGGATGCTGTTATTTTATTTGGTTTTCTGTTTTAATTTAATGTTTTATTTTAATTTAAGTTCGGTGCCTAAAAAGAATTAAATTCATGAATCGACGATTTGTGCAAACGTTGCTTTTAAATATCACATGGGTCATGAAAAGCTTTTGACACGGTTTTGTTAATTGGATTCATACTGAATGATAATTGTATTATTTTCACTCCTTGAGAAGCATACTTAGTGTTTGATTAATAATTTCAAACCACGTGTGTCACGTTGAAATCGAAAGTTTATTTTTGAATTCGTTTGCTGGTTACACAGTTGATTCGATTTAAATTTAGCCGAAATTTAGTGATTTGGAGATTTTAAAATTTCGTGCAGCGACGAGTGAAAAGGCCCTTTTTTTTCGCACTCGCAGCTCCTTGGTAGAAATCGACTTTCAAAAATTGCTCCGATTGAAACAGAGCATGAAAAGGGGTCAAACTTTCGGTTCGGCTTCTCAAACTGTATCTATCTGATTCTTCAACAGAAAACTGTTCATCCAAAAAGAATAATCTAAGATGAGATGATGAACAATTTGATAAATTTTATTTGAATAGAAGACTGAAAATATCCCGGGGATCAATACAAAACTGTTTTTACATTTGATAGATTGAAAATTTCGATCGGGTTTTCACGATTAGTTTTTAATTAATGGCCTTCTGACGAATTCGATTATTCAACGATAATGAGCTCACTCAGCGTATAATAAATAAGGTAGGGAATCATATGTAGAAAAATGGAAAGTCGGCTCTAGACGTGAAAGAGAAAATGAAAATCGTCTCCCCTCCCTTTGTCTAAACGTCATTCTTTGTCAAAAAGCCACCGATTCTGACAAACCATTTGACGGCCATTTTGATTCGCTTTTGTTCACACAAAGTCATATTCACTAATGCCGTCGATTATGCAATAAGAATGTTTCTCCTCTCTCGATTAGAAATCAATAAAACAATGTCAAGGAACTCATTTCGCCGAGCCGATATACATCTATCGAATTGTACATTCGATCAACGGATATTTTCATTTTATCTCCTTTATGCAAATTGTTATAATTGTCTCTGCATCCGTAATTTCATTCTTCACTTTTGATTTAAATTAAATTTATCAACAATTTTTTTCCAATTTTTATACGTAAACAGAAAAAACCACAAACGTAGTGAACTTGAAAGAAAATTAAATTAAAACCAAAGATAATAAAAATAAATAACGTAATTTATCTTAGTTATATAAAAAAAGTAAACTTTTCCGACTATTTATCAAAATTTTCCCCATTCAGAACTTGGAAAAACAAATTGGTTTCATCCACATTAATTTTGTAGGTACCTTCATCGATGGTAGTGCAGGGAGAAACTGCGTCTGACATGGAATATACGCTGCTGGTGGTATTTTGATCACTTTGGACGTGTTGGGGTAGTCCACCTCGTTGTAGATCTAGGTCCCAGATATGTAACTCCTCACTTTTGATGGTGACGTTGCTGTCAGGGGTAGCAGGGTGGAAGTGTGGGGGCGGCGAGAGCACGCCGCTACTGGACACTTCGGGGCTCGACTCCTGCAGACCTTCGATGGTCCGCGTGCCGCCCCAGCGTCTCTTGACCCCCGCAACGGGCACCCTCGGCATCGTTTGCAGCATGCCTCTTGGGTTCACCTCACGTTCCTCCTCCTTCCTCTCGACCTCAATAAGGACAGTCGTCGACTCCACCGTTACGATATGGTCGCAATATAAACGAGCCCGAAATCACGACTTAATTCCAACTGCCGGCTCTATGGAGGGGGACCAATACAATTAATCAACTATTTTCTTTGTTATCTTCATTCAAATTTGCTTTTGCTATACAAAAAATATATCAAATTTGATTAATTATAAAAGAAACGTCAATGAAAATTATATAAAATATAAAATAAACTAATGAATGTTTGATAATTTTTTAAATTTAATACAAATTTAGAAGCAAAAAGCAAAAATTGAATTTCAGATACATTTTTCTGGGGTTATAATTTGTAGGCAATGGTGTTTTTATGGCCTGCGAGAAACAACACCGGGTCGGACATTGTAAATTTACGGCTTACGCGTTGTAAATAATTGCAGTGGCCAATAGAATTGCAATTTCCACAACGATATGTTTCCCTCAAACAAGGCACCACTACGCACTAATTATAACAGAAAATTATCACTTCAGCGTGATTCGCAAGTTGGGTGACGTCGTGCACGTAATTACATTATTACTAATTAATTTCATGTTTATCGTCCCGACTCGCCCGTTTATCAACAAGTCAACGCGTTTTCGAGCGACAAAGAATCGCAAAACCATTATCGGGAATGCGTTCGAGCGCGATTTCGCGCTTGTTTTATCGATCGAAACGAAAAAAAGAATTGAGAACAATTTTCATCAGGTGTCGTTAAAGCGTGACATTAGTCGGATTTTTCAACCTCTTGATTCTGGCTTTGTAAAATAGAATTCCGTACATCCGGTCGAATTGCGGTTCGTTATCGATGAGAAAAAATCAAGAAATTTACTTTTTTTTCTTTGAAGAAAGTGGATTTCAATTAACAGGCCGGGTTATTTTCGTCGTTACCTTTATCTGAATGTCGTTATACGGTCAGTAGTCCGAGTTTAATATGATGTTGCTCATGAACATGAAAGCCAGTTTAGAGAAATTTATTTTGTCCTTTTTTCATTCCGAACCAATTGTCTTGCTGTACAAAAAATATTCCTTCTACAAATAAGATTAGAACTCCAGTTTTTTTGCGCTGTTTTTTTCGATTTGGTTTTTGCTCGCTGATATGTTTACATTTTTTTCATTACCAGTGCATTGCACAAAATAAGAATCAAATGAATGAATGTAAATTGAAATAAAAAATTTTTTGTTTCGAAATAATTTGAAAATAATAATGATCATAGATTCTTTTATCTTTCCCTCTGTTGTTTTGAGTATTAATGATATTAAGATACGTTTCTTTATCATTTAAATTGAATAAATAATAATCAATAAAACGAACTTTCAAATTACTGTTTACCGTCGGGGATCTAATTTTATAAATAAACAATTTTTTGTTTCAGGAAAAAAAGTTTTTCTTCGCTTTGAATATTTATAGAAAGATAATTATGATCGAGTGAAGTTTGAATCGAACAATTAAAGTGTCATCGGGAATGGTGAATAATTTTATAATTATGCGCTCTTTAAAGTTCTAAAAAGACAAAACCCGACACAAAAATGTGTGGAAAAATCGTAATTAAACTAAGTTTTTTGCATAACTTTTTTTTCTTTGAAGTAATGAAATCAATACGACTCAAATTTAGGTGACAGATATAACGTTATACTCTTATCGCAAATCTCGTTCCACTGAATTTCAAAAACGTGATTTTTTATTCAAACTCGAACAAAAATTTATCTGAAGTCAAATTTTTTTCCATCTGCACAAGATAAATCACACTACATTGAGCAAGTAGAATTCCAAGCGGCACAAAAAATTTCTCCAGTTTTCTACACTTTCAGTGATCACATGTTTAGCCATGCTCCAAATTCGAAAAAATAATCATAACAATAAGAAGATCACCACGTCACGAGAAGGTAAACCGACGCAACCGTGCGGTTTCATTATTCACCCATCTTTAACGTCACAAGACTTTCTTTTTAAACTTTTCCATTTCAATTGCACACAGCAACTTCCTGTCACGAAAAAAAAAAAAAAAAAAGATACCGTAAAAGGACGAACGGAAAAAAAGGGAATAATGTAGCGCGGCTGCAAAAGTGCAAACACCTGTTTCTGAATCACGGCACTTGCCACCCAACTGTCAAATGCGGGCTTACCGCTTCGCGTACTCCGGGGCGGTCCTTGACCTTGCAAAAACGGACCCCCGAAAAGCTTGTGCGGAGAAAACGTGTCCGCTTGTGTGTGTGCGCGCACACGCCTCCTTAATAGCATCCGTTTGGTGTGTCGGTCATCGAGAAAACGGGGTCACGATCGCGCAAAAGGGAATGTCCCGAGTGTCTCTCACGTGTGCTCACGCTCGGCGACGGGCGCCGACTCGCGGACACCGCGGAGGGGGAGAGATGGCCGGGTCGGGCGGTGCGCACGCGCGCTAAGCCGGTCCCGCGAGCGGGGCTCAATCGTGCGTATCTCAGCCAGTACCGTCGCGGCAACGCATCGTGATTTCACTGCCGAGATCAACGAGTACCGCTCAATCGAGGTCAACCGACCACGCTCCACTTTTCGCCAACCGAGTCTAGGTCGACCAAATCCAATCCTGTCACTTTTCAATCCCCCAGCTCACTCGCTCACTTCCACTCAACTTTGTACTAATCCGCTTCCTTTTGAACTTGAACTTTTTTTCATGTCTTCGCAGCTACTCCTCTGGTTGTAAGAACAACAAAAAAAATTTTTTTTCTTTCTTTCCTTCCACTCTCTGGCACTGGAATATTTACTCCTCCACGTACTGCGTGGGTGTGCGGCAGAGACTGCGGCCCGTTTTTCGTTATAGGGGGACCAGCGATCGGGATTCAAGGTTGACCGATGCGCGCCCGACGCGAAGTCACTCCGTCCACTGACGCTCACTGACTGACTACACTGGCGGCGGAGTTCGACCGAGTCCCTTACCGGAGCGCTGTTACCGCAGCCAATCCGCGAACCTCGCGCCTCAACTTTCACTGTCGACTGCCGATGCACCCCCTGAGCTTCAGAATAGAGGGGGAGGCTGCTTTGGGACCTCTTTTTGTCAATGATCTTGTGGCCCCCCCGACTGTATCCATAATTTAAAATAATAATCTATAATTATTACACTACGCCCAAATCGGATTTCAGTTCAATTCAACTTATGAAATGTAATTTTTCAATGGTAAAAGAAACAATTATAAATTTTTATTAAATTTAAATATCCGTCGCCGAAAATAAAGTTGGTATCAATATTCAGATATCAGTTTTTTCTACTGAATCAAGTGATTATTTGTTCAACAATCAAATGACAGTAAAATTTTTAATAATTACAAAAATGCTGAATACTTTTGAGGTAGTTGTACGTATTATCGACACCTGCGCCTATTATCGACATTTTCACTGACTATATTATAAAAATACATGTAAGAGTTCATAGAATATTTTTTAAGTGTAGATAGAAGCTTATTAACTACTTGTTCGAAACGAATGAAAATCCTTTCAATTAATTTTCACAATTTTTGTACATGAATTTTGAAAATAAAGTGTCGATAATTGGTGCAGATGTCGAAAATAGGTAGCACTACCTTATAACAGTACATATTTTCAGCTTTCGAAACCTTTCGAAAAACTGGGCCAAGTAAAAAATGTCAAAAAATAGTCTTGAAAACGATATTTAATTCAAAATGAGTTTTCAACTTGCTCAGAAAATCGTTCTGTCGTTGGAATGTTGTCCTTCGGAGGCAACGTTAGATTTTCTTAATTGGATTTTCATTTAAAATGCACGAATCATTGAAACGCTACTTTCTTCGCCGAATTATCAATAACTGTACGAGTCAATCTCGTGACCCCTCGGTGCATTTTCGTCGCGCTTATCGTGTAACGCGCGATAATGCGAACATCTGAGAGAAATCACAACAAATGCATTCGACAATTTTGTTCACTTTTGATCGGCAAGTTTCAATTTCATACAAAACTTCCTCGTCCAATCCTAATCATTAAAACAGACTTTCTGGGTTCCCCTGTCCGCGCAACCGAAGAGGGAAAAAAGAGAGGGGGGGAAAAGGTTGTACAAAATCAAACATCATCGATCGAGCGAGGATCGCTTCGATCTATCAAACGTTCGTATTTTTGTCCGCATTCCACGTCGGTGTTTAAATATAGCCTGGATGATAATTCAAAAAATAGAGACTGCGAGGAGAAAAAGCGACTCGCAACTCTCGGAGGTCGAGGAGACATTCTGCGAACGCCGAACACCGAGAACTTTGTGTGCGTCAGTGCATAGACGCTCTCGCTGTGCGTGTGATCGGCGGCCGCGAGGTGGGGAGGGGGTGGTTACCCTGACACTATGACGTCATCCACCTGTTACGCTCGGAGCGAGGCAGGTATATCGGCGAGGCTGCAAGCGCATCTCGGCCTGTTCTAGGGCTCTGGAAGAGGGGAGGATGTGACCGTCACGAGAACAAGGGCGAGGAAGGAATCATGACCAGGCAGCGACCGGGGTTGTTTCAGTAGCTTGGCTGGGTCATGGCCAGGGAAACCAGGCCAATTTCACGTCAACGTGCACCTCGCCTCCATTTATGGTTTAATAAACATTGCGAAACTCAATCGGATTCGTCGAAGGATACTTCACACAATGCGCGGGGACGGTGTTGCCTTAAAAGTCGCGCTTTGTCTTTTGAGGGGAGGGGGGAGGGAGGGAGAATTAATAATCATGCAGAGGGCATCGCACGACTGAGTTTGGATTGTTTCGATGAGTTTACGTGAATCATAAGTTGCCTAAGAAAACGCAATTAGCTCGCACAAAGTTAGAAAGGCGAAGAAAATAAAATAAAAAATGAAAACAACAAGTAGTAGACTGTAGAAACAATTTTCTAGAATTAAAACACTTTATGATGACATTTTCGAGTCGTTTCAAAAAGTCTTAATTAATTTAGACAGTGTCTTAATAAAAGATGATTATGCGTCATACGTTTAGACGTTTTTAAGAATCTTTTTGTTGTGTCTAAAAGGACAGTACATTAAAGTGTAAATATTTGTTCAGCGAAATTCAATCTAAAAAGTTCATCAAATGTGATTTGCAGTTTTATTTTAAGATCTCGGGCGAACAAAATGCTGCAGCAGCGAAAAGCGGGCTTTTTGTTGCAGACCAGACAACGTTCATTATAAAATTTCCAGCTGCGACGGCGGTTGCTGAAACAAAATAATCAAGTTCCCACGATGTGTCTATTTCCATTTTTCTATTTCTTTCGGAATGGCCATATTTGTGAAGCATTTATATTTGATCAAACCGTAACCATATTTTATCTGAGGAAACGCCGCGCCGTTTTGAGGTACAAATTTTGCTGTTTGTACACACGGTAACTTCGCCGCATCACCATATAACAACACACAGTTCCTCTCTCACAAAACTGGCAACGCTGTTGCCGCGCGATTCAAAGATTCATCGTCGCTGCGAAGATATTCTATTGGCTAAGAATAAGAAGCCAGAGACGATGAACGATATTGGATTGGAAAATATGTCAACACAAGAGCGTCGTCAGGTATTAAAAAAAGAAATCTTTGTTCAGAAAAATGTGTAACAAAAAAATATGAATTAAAAAAAAAGACAATGAACCTTTTTAAAAACAATTCTATATTTCATCAAGACAACGAAACTGAAAAAAAAACAATATGCCATGATATTCACTTGCAAGTAATGAGTGTGAAAAAAAATTATATGAAAAGTATTTTATTTTATCCCATGATAATATCGTTAAAAAAAATGTTCATCAGCATACGAGACTTATAAATTCCGGCAATTATGCTGCGTTAATTACTGTTGAAGGTAAAGAGTGCAACTCGGAAACAAAACAGCTTGCAAGTTATATTTTAGAACGTAAGAAGGGCCTGCAGGAAGAGGTCGGACGGAAAAGAAAGGAAGAAAAGTTATCACATGTAATAATTCAAGGTCTGGCAAGTCCTAGATAATGAACCACATTGGAGAGCAAAAATGTTAGAGTTAATTTGATTGCGAGGGAAAAGTCATTGCCTGTTGAGCTGAAATTACAATGCATGAATACGAGCAGGAAGCGACGTCTTTTGAGCCGTGAGAATGCACCGTGAACCGGGGAGCCAACTTCTAGCCGCGATTCGCATGCATACGTACACAGCCAGAGAGCACGCGGAAAAGAACGCGATTGTGTAACAAAGGGCGGCGCACGAGTGTCAAGAGCACGACGCACTTGCGGATCTCGTTAGCGACATTATCGGTATCTAATGTCCCGATCTCTCAAGGCCCTTGCGCAAGCCAATGTCTGCTTTGATGAAATGGTGCCTGACTATTCAAACTGATCACTCATTCGGAACCAGTCACATTGAATTTATATTTTTTTTATCTCATCCCATTTATCAACTTATTTTTGTTTTTCACTTTTTAATTCATCTTTTTTAATTGTTCTATTCAGCAAAATGAATGCGATTAAATTTTTCCATCTCACACACTAACATAAAACGAGTTTTTGTTTGCATAATTTCTCTTGAAATAAAAAAAAAAAGAAAATTTGTTTACAGTGTAGGATGAGAAATTGCAATTAAGTTAAGATTGAAATTTGGAAGCAAAGAAGCGCAAAATGTAAATGAAGAGTTACGACCTAAGATAAACCAAAGACCGTGAACTTGAACCCACCAGTCGACCCAAAATAAGGCGAATCTAAAAGGTAGGGCACGATGTCGCTGGGTGATTCAAAGCAAGGCTGAGATCAACTATGCGAATGACGTTGACCCGAGGACGTATTTCATCGGCACCTGCATTGTTCAGATTTCGTCGAGATGCGCCGGTCGATAACTCCGGTTTGTTTTCAAAATAAGTCCGAGCGAGCGACACGAGGCAGTGTTTTGAATGTCGCATCGGCTCCTGTTACGTCGCGACACATTGGCCCACTTTTTGCTTCCATTTTTGTCCCTGCAATCGATACTTTCGGACTACCGTACGCCCCGCCACGGAAACAAGTTCAATTCGAAATTTCACTTTTTTGGTGACCTCGCGCGAGGTAAATTCACTCTGACCTTGACATTGGGGAGTTGAAATCGGAAGGCGGAGATGTAGGTTCTCGCAACTGGAATATCGTACTTCGACAGGAAACCAAACCGATTGACTTGACTACCCACGTCCGATCAATTGGAGTCAACAGAAACAAAAGAAATCATTCATTTGCCATTTGCCAGCTTACAAATCACGTACAAACCACCAACACAAAATGTTTTAACAAATTCATGACTTATAATTCAACATGCTAATTCAGCTACGTATATAAATGCGTAATTTACAAGTCAACTGATTAACTCAAGTTGAAATTCAACCTGCGCTCTAGAAATCAATTTGCAAATTTGATTTCCGAACTCATAATTTTTACAATTAAATTGTTAATCAAAATTTTGTCCCTTGTCCATATTTTTCAACAAATTTACATTCATATTTTCAGTGTGTTTTATTTCTTTCGTCGTTCACGTGGATGCTGAAATCGTCAGGAGCGACACAATTGTTTGATCTCGCGGATTGGCCTTGTTCCTTCGGTTTACACTAGTGGCGAAGAGGTCGGGTGTCAAGGCGATGACCTATATTAATCTTCAATAGAGGTCGAGAGAAATACGTGGTAATTGAACGAAAGTGGTGCATTTTGCGTCTGAATCGTAAACAAGAGCAATACGTAACAAAATATCGCCAGGTGATGATTGGTCCAAGCCGCATCATCCTCATTTATGATATTACATCGACGGATTTTCAAACCACCAAGGAGAAAACGTGCGTTCCGTTATTTTTTTTCTCGCTCACTCGTTATTCAGTTGTGGATCTACTTTGTTGCGCAAGACAACGTGGTTCAAATATTCATAACGTAACAAAATCATCATGTACAATCTAACGCCATCTATCAAAAGAGATATTTTTTTATGACGATATTTTTTTTCGTAAGAATTTTTTTTTTTTGAAATCGTATTAAATATTAAATATGCAAGCCTGTTCAAAAGACAAGAACTGATTATCTTTTTATTCTCTTTCTCTCTCTTTTCAGAAAAGCATTGCCGTGTTGCGTGCAATTTGCATGTTTTACATTTCAATGTGGCTAAAAATAAGTGTCCATAAAAAAATGAACAATTTCCTGCAGCTAGTTTAGTGGAATTCATGACTATAGTTGAGGCTATGTTTTTTTTTCGCGCCGTTTTTCATAATTTGGACGCGTTGTCAAATTTTAAGCTCGTACCCGAAAGTGAGCATTAAGTGAGCATTAATGCGATGCAAAAACTGGCATTTCATTAATGATGAAGGACAGGAGAGAATATTAGAGGTGTGTTCGTGCGTGCGCGACGTGCTCGTAACCTTGAGATTGTTTCGCTGCGGAAAAACTCTCCCACGAGAGCGAACCGGAAAGCCAACAAGAAAGGAAGGAAAAAATTGTTTCTAACATTCTTGTGATTATTATCGTGGAGAGAAAAAATGTCAAAATGATATTTTAAAATAGAAAAAAAGAAAAACAGGATAAATGTGAAAAATAACGTTTAGATTGGTTTTCAAACTTTAAGTTTTACAGTTCGTTGTCATGAATTTTGTTAGATCAATTTTACAGTAAAAAATTTTTGCACAAAAATGTTTTACTGTGGCATTGAAAACAGAATGTAGTAGATTGTAGAAAATAACAATAATTCGTTGAAACACGACGGCGATATTATTGGAGACGAATGAAAAGTTACGTGCGTGACAACAATGACTCGGGATGGTCACGATTATCGAACAAGATGCCGGCAAGAGTTCTGCATGAAATTGCAATGAATTGCCACGGTTCTAGAATTTGAGATAGGAATCGTCAGCGATGCGCCGCCATTTTATGACGCCGTCGAAGTGACCGGACATGATTACAGAGTCGCGTGAAGCTTCGCTGAACACGTCGAGGCCTTCGCCACGCACCAAGGCTTCCCTATTCTCTCGCGCCAGCCGAGAAGAAAATCAAAACCGCCTGTTTACGAAAATACGAATAGCAACCTCACGCTAAATATCTAATCTTCGAATATATAAATCATGAATATTAAATCGTATATTTGATTACATATTTTAAATATTAAAATATCTATCTTTTTAATTTTACGAATAATATTACAAAGAACAGAAACAATAAAATAATTAAATCAAATTTTGTTTGCAATTTTGTAGGTATATATAAACAGCGCCTTTAAAAGTTTTTTTTTAGTTTTCACTAATATGTTATACTATAGATATTAGAAAATAGAGAAAGCACTTTCCATTTTAGACTTACATTTATGAGATAATTTTCCAGCGATGGAAAACAATTCGTTTGCAGTTGTATGATTGTTGATAATTTTTTTAGTTTACCTGCAGGTGTTCAGAAGTAAATATTGGTAATTTGAAACTCACCTGAAAATGAAATAAAAGAAATTGTTAGTAATGATATTTATTCTTTTGTTTTTTTTTTATTAAAAAAAATAGAAATTGTGGGATAGAAATAAATAGTAATTGAGTGTTTGAAATTGGAGTTTAAAATTTGTAGTTGTCATGTGCACTTTCTCAAAAGATTCACTTTTCAAAGATTTCGTCTATTGGTCATATCAATTGCCAACTGTTGATTCAGATAATAAAAAATGCCTAAACAAACATTGGACTACGTAACTTATCTCAATTCACACGAATCACTTTTGTGAACCAAAAAGTCTAAAAATAAATTGATTTGACAACATTTGAGGGTCAATTATAATATTGATTTTCTTTTCATGAGTCATATATTTCTGATTCAACTTCAGAAGTTCAAAAAACTTACATCTCTTAAAAAAAACGTCTGGATATTTCATCTAATTACTTAATTTTAATTTATTTATTTTTACGAAACCAAATTAATTCTCTCGTTCAGATTCGATAAAACCTTCATTCAAAACATCATTATCCTTTTGAGCTTATCAAATATGACGCAAACAACAATAAAGTATAGGCGCTCGATCGAGTTTGGAATTAAAATACGCGAGCTCACTCGTTACACGTAAGACAGCGGAGTTCGTAACTAGGAACCAGTTTTTGTATGGCTGGACCAATCTCTCGGCTGTATCAATGAGATTTGAAAAAAAAAGTATAAAAACGATCACAAAGACGCGCAATGAACGAGAGGGCCAACGAAGATTGCCCAGCCACCTGTTATTTGGCCAGACCAAGGACCAGACCTTCCAAAGCGGACGTTCGGTTTCATTGGATTAAAACAGATTTATGAATCATGCTGCCATGCCAACGGAATGCTCCCAACAAAATTAATTAAAATTTTCCTACTGTTGTTTCTTTTCAGTTCAGTTCTGCTTTATCAAATATGATTGTTTTTGTTCGTTCTTCGTCTGTGCAATGTGAAAAAAAACGGTAAACGATGATATAAGCACAAACAAAAGTTCGAATTATCATAGGAATTGGTCGATTTCAAAAGGCCCAGTCTTACTTTTCGGCAAGGTGTGGAGTGCTTTGAATTTGTAATACCATTCACGGTCATTTTTTTATAACTATGGTATATCAAGGCAAATGTTGAGTACAATAATTGTTTAATCATCTTTTATGTAACTGTATTTGTGGAAACTAATTTTTTTCTTCCAGAGTATACAAATTTTTGTTGTAATTTTTTTTGAGAGGAATATCATTATGTTCTTATTATCGATTGAGCATAATGCACGCCATTCATAGTCGTCACGATCCATTATTATTGCAGAAGTAAAAGTATTCAGTTTCATGTCCACGCTGATAATTTTTCTTTTTCTATGAAGTGATAAGATTGGCTAATATTTTATTGATGTTTCATAATATGCAACGCGTATAAGTCTTTGAAGCGATGATTCTTGTCGGCAAAACATGATATTTGATTAAAACATGCAAAGTAAACAAAAATGTTTACTTTGTATCAATTTTTGAATTCAGTAAACTACAAATTTGACAGACTTTCTTATCAATGTCTGATAATTCAAAATTGATAGCAAAATGTTGTACTTATTACTTTGACGTTTTTGACTGGAATCTTTACTTGAAAATGACAATTTCTTTTTTTTATAATTAGGTTACGTTCTTTTTTGCTCGGTACAAAATCACGGAATTTGAAAAAAATCTTGCTAAGTTGCCGGAAATTCAGTTCGTGCGACGTGTCATTAGAGATGTTGTGCTGCAATGTGGCATATGTCAGATGAAGTGCCGAAAAAGGCATGTTTTCTGGTTGTAAAAACAGCCCTGTTAAATTCACATGTGTTTGTCCCTTTTTTGTATCGTTGAACTAATTAAAATTGTCATTTCTCTTTGATTACAAATTTTTACAATTTTAACTTGGATTGATAAAAAAATTAATTAAATGAAAAAACACAAATCATATATTTTTCTTCGACTTGGTGATTATAATATTTGACCGAGTTTAAAAAATGCACTTCAAACTTTCCAGAAAACATGTTTTCGAAGGTATTTGCAACATGCAAGTATTTATAGAAACAATAAACAATAGCACGACTGAACAGACGTTCTTTCATAGATCCGCCATTAACATGACAAAGTTTTACATTGACACTTCTCACAAAAATACGAACGAGCAGCGTGAGAAATTCGTCAGCTTGTTTGGGGCAATTTGCATTACACTCATCTGGCCTAGTGAACAACGCTTGCATTTAACTGCATTACTGTTTACAATTGCACTCGAGAGAACAATCAACATTATCATTTATGTCACGTCATATTATGTTTAAAAAAATATTACTTTTACAGATTAAATCAGCGATCGCCATCAATCCCAACAGTTCTTTGTAATGATTGTGAAAATTCGATCCGTCGTCTGATGTACCAAATTGATATATTGTAAAATGATTCTCGGAAGTCCTTAATACCGAAGAATCATTCAACATATTTTTTTTCAGCGAAATAAAAATGGCCCATCCGATCGTTAAAGTCCACAGTGAAAAGCTACTTCCGAGTATTTTCAGGTACTCAAAAATCATTTTCCATATCATCTACAGCCCGGCGAATATTTTTTTTACATATTCATATTATTCTGTGTATAAAAGACATCTGTTGCCCCGATAAAATCTCGATGTATTAAATATGTATTTTGTTCTTCCTAACATAATTCAAACGATTCTTTCATGCCAGATTCAAGGCCAAGGAATTTTGTAGGGTGCAGCACATTAAATGTCTGGTAATATGGTCTTTCACACGAATTCGAACTATTTTGCAAATAATGTAGTTATGGGTAACATCCAAGACAATGTAATCAGTCGCATAAAGTTATAAAATATGTAAACTCATTGCGAACTAACAATGAAGCAAATAGTGAAAAGCAAAAGGTGGCGTGAGAAAAGACAACCACGAAGGAAGAACAAATATGTGACCTGAAGCACATATGCAATAACGTACATTTCTGTTTCAAGAATTATTTCAAGTTAAAGTTGTATTACAAAATTAATTTTGAATTTTCCTCGGAATTTACTTGTTCCATCCTACGCACCATAAAAAAATGAACGAACCCCAGATATATAAATTGAAAACATAAGTTTAATTGGAATAGTTTCAAACATTATTAATACAAATCACAAAATTAGAATATAAGTTTCATATACCAAATAAGAATATGGAATAAATAAAATACAATGGAATAAATAATTGAACATTTTTTGGCTTGACGAATAAATTAAGAAACATGAAAAAAATTTGATCTTCAATAAGTAGATTCTTTGCGACATTTACCTAAATAAAAGAAAGGCACGAGAGTGCCTTTCTTTCTCTCCTCGTGAACTAAAATGACTGACGAATCATGAGAATTATCTTCTAAAACAGTAATTAATTTAGTTTCGTTATTATTATCATCTTCGAAAAAATGCAGCGACTGTTTTTGTGGTTTGGGTGTTGCTTGAACAATCTGAATGGTCGGGCGCGATTTGATCGGCGTTACTTTGACTGTCGAAGATTTCTCTGGAGTTTTATCAAATGAAACGGTGGGTTTCGTGACGACAATTTTCTTCAATCGTTTTTGCACCAGTTCTGATTCTTTTTTGGAAGCTGAAAAATTCGCATCGATCAGTATATTGCAATCATAAATTTACAAGTGAAAGAACAAACTCATGTTTCGGTATTGGATTACCATATTTTTTAGCAGGTGAGAAAATTTTACGCAGTTCTCTGACAGACAATGACTCTTCTAAAATAGTTTGCGTTTTTTGAACTGGCGCGGACTTTTTTGGAGTTTTTTTGCTCGAAACGGTGGGTTTCGTAACGACAATTTTCACGAGCTGTTTCAATTCCGATTTTCCTTTAGAGACTGAAACAATTAAACCGATCAATAGACTGAAACTTTTTGATGAAAAAAAAAGCAAAAATAATCTTTCTATCATAATTACCACTTGTTTTAGCCGGAGAAAAAATATTACGAAGTTCCCTGACGGTTAATAAATGAGATTCATCAACATTTTTAAATCGTCGATTGGTAACAGGTGCTTTTGTAACTTGTTTAATTCGCTTGGACGGGCTTCGTTTTGGCGTGGAAGTTTTGTGAAAATTTGTAACTGTTGTGTTTAACGTCCAGTCATGCACGGATCTGACGTTTGGTTCTCGCTCAGCCTCTCGTTCTACACGAATCACCATAGAAATATCGTCGCCTGTGTATCTCTTTCGAGACATTTTCGAGGACATTTTTTTACTTTTCTCACAACCGAAGGGCACTATTAGACGGTTATCAGAAAACTGATTCTCTGTCAAAATCTTTCGTTTGGAATATCCATTGGACGTAAACAAATAATCAGAACGCATTATGAAGACCACAGGTAAACACAATATCAAAGTTCCGTCACTGAAAATTGTGTTTGAAATCATTTCTTCACTGAATGATATTTACGAATAAAAATTCTAATAATAGAATTAATTTGAAATTCTAAGTCGCATCGCATTTTAATAGTGATGAGAAAGACAAAATTTATTCAAAATTATCTCGGAAGAAAACCGAGGCTGGAAATAATGATTGAAATCAATCGACTCGACTAAATGAAATTTATAAAATATATATGCTGGTAGTGTTAATTTTTAAACTGAATTAGTGACAGGAATGGGATCTATTTATGATCCCCCAAAGTTTTAAGATCAATCCAAAATTAAAAGTCTTATTAAGGAATTGAAGAAACGAATCTTCGAGGAGAGCAGAAGAAAAAAAAATCTGTATAGGACAACTGTGAGAGGCGCAGATGTCAAACACAACATTTGGAGTTTCGTGGGGTTTTCGGCTAGTCAAGGGCGAGATTCAATCAAGATTGCGAGTTCCATTGACCGTATCTTGGTCAGAATGTGTTCACTAGATTACTTCCGGTAAATTACCCGGACCGGCGGAGCCAATCGTAAATATTTCACTGAGAAATCTAAAACAAATGGGAAACCGGAAACATTACTCGTTCTCGAATCGTACCTCATTATTTCTCGTGAAAACTGAATTAATAAATAATTTATCGGACTTTCGTTGCAACATTTTTTTCAGACTCGTTAGATACGAAATTTTGTTCGCAAAAAATGGACGCGATGGACTGAAATTATTTTTTAGTCGATCGAAAAATATATTTGCTCGATGGCGTTAAGGTGATTAGAAAATGAGAATCAAACTGCGCGATTTAAGTACGACATCGGAATTGATTAGCACAATTAATGGTTTTATAATGCGTCACACGACATCGGATACGAGTTCGTGTAAGCGTCGTCATCTGGGCGTGCCGCTTCCTACTATCAACCTTGGGTTACCGAAGAGAGACGAGATTCCAAAGAAGGAATAAAGCAAGGTTTCATAGAGTTTCCTCTAAGACGAACGCTCGTGTGAAGTCTCTCCAACAATATATAAAATATGTTGCGTTTTCCTTTACAAAATAAAAAGTTTGTAAATTCTGACTTTCCGAAAAAGCGTGAAACAACATTTCTGTTCATTTTTAAACACTCATAAAAGCAACAAAAATAGAAACACGATATACCATGTCCCACTCCCACAAGTGACTGCTTTTGGACTTCCAGCTTGACATTTTTTGCAACTGTTTTTGCAAAGAACAATTTTTAAATGCTTTTTTACAATACAATCAAGTTTTTTTTCACAGTTTATAAATTGATCGTATTTCAATTGTAATATTGCTTCTGTTGTTTTCGTAAAAAAACCATAAAAAACATAAAAACATAACGGTTACGAAGCACTAAAAATATAAAATTGTTGATCCCTCGCTAAGCAAGTATTTTTAGTTGCAGTTTTATTTATTTTTTTGTGAAAAATATTTGTGAAAATATTTTTCATCAACGAAACATTTAATCGTACCTTTTGTTGTTGAAAGAGACTAAGTAATCGGGGAAAAATTAAAAAAGAAAACCTTAAAAAACCGAAGCGCGTGTGGCCGACAAAAGTGGTGACCATGGTTTAAAAGGTTGACAACGGGAGCAAGCGCACGCAGGCACTAACCTGCGCAACGAGTGTAAAAGGGAACCATTGGTGGCACGGGCGTTGCGCGACCGGGTCAGGTCAGGGCCGTCCTCTAACTATATCTGCGATATATCCGGTGACGGAAGGGGTGCGGAGTTCAAATCGGGTCACAACCTACGTCATTCGCGCGCTGCGTGTTTCCCGCAGTAGGAGTTGGACGTCAAACGCGTCGCTCAAGCGCACTCGTTAATTCAGCAGGAAATTATTCCGTGTTGTTTTGAAAATTATAATCGCAACTAACACCACCGAGAACTGCTCTTATTTATTTAAATCAAACCTACACCTTATTTCAACTTTTTCTTTTAATTCAAACGTTAAAGGTCAATACACAAGACTCGATACAGTGAAGATCTCTCTCACCAAATGAACTCTGCAATTTTCTTTTCATCTTGTGAAAATGATGAAAATAAAAATACTTCAAACGAAAAGGAAGAAAGGTAAACTTTGATTAAAAAATTCTAGTTGCGATATTTTTTCCGCCTCACAAAAAATTGAATGACTTTTTTTTTTGTCTGTGCGATACAGTGTGATACAATGCACCAAAGTACTGTTTCATTAAAAGGCTACGACATTTCGAAGATTCGCAATCACAATAGAAATTGGGTCAGAACTTCCAAGTCGTCATGGATTCGCACAACCTCGCAATTTTCCAAGGACATAATTCCCCACAATAAACGCAATAACGAATTTCCGTCATCACCTTTCCTCTTTCTAATATATTTCATTGGTAAAAGCAAAAAATTTTTGTCTGCAAAATCATTACACTTGACGAAATTTCATTCTTTGTATAAAAATTTAACATCAGTAGATAATTAAATAAAAATAACTAATAAAAATAAAAAAAATAAAAATAAAAATGAAAGATAAAAATAAAAGATGAAATATAAAAGTATTCAAATATAAACGATACCGTTTTAGTGATTCAAAACTTTCGATAGTTGAGGTCGCGCGGTTCAGATTGCATAACGTACAGGATGGAATAGAGAGGCGGCGGTGGGTTCACCCGGACGTCCTGGGAAAACGGGAATAGTCGGGATCTCGGTCGACATTGACAAGAGAGTGAATTTGAACTGGGTCATTTGCGTGGCAGCGTCGGGAAACTCGGACAACTAGCTTGTCACTGGGTCATGGTTGCCTCTGCGTCTAGACGAGAAATTATCCTCAATGAATATGAAGCAGATTTGCAACGCCCGTTTCATTATTATCCTGTAGGCTTTGTTTTCGCTCAAATTAATCAGCAGGTTATAATCGATGTGCATTCCAGCGGGAATGATACATCAGTTCAGCTATCCGACTAGAAAACTGAGTGATGAAACACTATATTTTTTTTTTTCGACAAAAATATAAATTGAAATTCAACTCACGGTTGTAACTTGTAACCTTGTCCAAAAAAGAGAGAAAAAAATGACATTCAAAATCTAAAAAACTTTGAACCAGATATTTTAGAGAAGCAAAACAGAGAGAGGCGCACTCGTGACATGTTTCATTCGGCCTAGAATTATGTAAATGTGTTTACACTTGTATTCTAATTCCGCGAGCGTTTCTCGTTCAACATTGTGATGCAAAACAAAAAAAAAGAAACAACAAATGACATCGTGTTACTCTCGGATGAGACAAAGACGCCTTTATCCCTGGCGTTATTGAGGCGACTTGTGCGCACGTGGCATTTGCGGCAATTCATCTCAGTGATAATAACGATACAATATGTCGCGCTGTAATAACAATGAATTTGTTGTTGCCCCGTGTCTCGACTGCTGCGTATTCTCAGAGCTCGGGCTGCAGTCGGAACAGGGAGAACCACTGTGTTCGCGAAGTGCACAGTGTTGTATTTATTTCCACATGGAAAACCTTTTAGATTGATATTTTTCAGACTGAGATCAAGCTCGACTTATCAATTAAAGTTAATCATCGAGGCAATTTTAATAGAGTACTCTAATTTTATTAGTCTATATTTATTTCTGGTTTGTTTCTTTTATTTTCAAAACAAAATAAGCTGAATCAATCGCGTTCAGTAACTGAAGCAGCTTTTTGCAAACGCGCAACGAGATCTTAGTGTTCTGCTTAGTGCACATACAGACGAGGTATGCCGCACGCCTTGAGATAGAGTAGAAGGTTGAGGTCTGAGTTCGAGGCCAGTTCTCTCGTTTCCCACACGTGCTGCCCTTTCTACATAAACGCACCCATACACCTGCCGCGTTTGTGTACGCGCCAACTCTCGTACGCGATTGGCCGACGGATTGCGCAAGCCCGTTGCACAACGTGAAAGTGATTCGTGATTGTTATGTCAATTTCGAGCTCCTCGATCTCCAGCTCTCGCGGTCTTCCGTCAGTCAACAACTCTGAGATCCCTCACCGTTCCTCCTCCAGATGGCAGCGCAAGTTCTACTCACCGATCGATTTATTTATTTTTACATCTCAGAGGACACTCACCTGAAACAGACAAGAAAAAAACATCTTGAGTTTGAAAACTTTTAAATTTTCGCGCGATGAATTATTTAGTTGAATAATGAAAGTTGAAAATTCAATTTGTTTCGAGGCGTTGATTTAATTTTGTTGTTTAAATTTGGGATGATAAAAAATACATGATTGCGTAACGCAACTGCAATTGAACTTATTTTGAATACAAACGGTCGGGGGCGTGATAACGTTGTTTTGTATTCCAAGTTGGGTGTCAGTGTGCGGCAGATGATAACGCGCGAGCGCGAGTCTCGACTCATTATTAGATTTTTGCTCGATTCCCCTCTGATTTCGCGACGCGTGAGAAAACGCGACGCCAACACGTAACCCTGCGCTCATTGGCCGACGGCTTGTTTCTTCGGCTATCGTAACCTCCGAGCGCGCTGATAGGCCTTGACTAGGCGAAGTGCATTCTCGCGTAATCGTGCGACCACGTGCTCACGTTGCATCGCACGTTGCATGACGATCCGTGCGCACCAGCTTGCAATTTGCTGCTAGACACATTTTACCATTGTTTCTATCACTTAATTACCAGCAAAAGCGGACGGCGACACTGTTTCAAAATGTTTCATATAAAAATGTCAGGTCGTGTCTTTTGAAATCACTTTCAAATTTTATGTTACATATTCGCTGAAAAAAATTTTAAAAAATATACTTGTCCCAAGTTAATTCTAAATTTGTATTTCCATATGAATAAACAAGACATAATTTGATTTTTTATTATCTTTCATCATATTCTTTTTTTTTATCGAATAATTTTTTTGGACAACAGTTTTATAGCAAAAAAATTGATTACAACGATGTATCAGCAATCTTTCAACGTTCTATAGTATATTGAAAATTGCTCAACACGATGTGAAAAAAAAAAGAAATAGCAAAAAAGTTAGGCGGAAACTGTCGTGGTCGAAGTGTGACTTTCGTAATCGTAAAACCAATTGTTCTGTCGGGTTTAACTATTTAGAGTCCATTTTTTTCTAGTTCGATGACATTGGAATTAGTAATAAAATTAAAAAAAGCATCAATTCCAAATTAAGTGTGTGTGTAGGTGAGACCAAATTTATATTCTAACAATTTTCCTTGTAAGGATTTCCGAAGAGAATTTTACTTGAATGACGAAGACGAAAAAAATGTTAATTGCCGAGTTCATTCTTCCGAGTCAGCTAATCATCTCGACAAACGAATGAGTTCGTTGTTTATAAATATTTATTTTGGACGTTGATGCTGCAGAATGTTTTTATTGAATTAAAAATTGATAACTGAGGCGGAGGAGTGGCTAACCTTGACGAAGAGCATTGTCCTCTCGATTCAGTCTTCAATATGTCATCTACAAATTTAGAACGTTAATTTAGATAACGCATTCGCAGTTTTCGGTGGCAAAAATTTCTCGGCGAAAATCTTTCGAGTTATGCAAATTGTTACTGACTACTTATCATTAACATTTTGATGCAAATCACATTTTAGAAACGTAAGAACGTTTTTATTTTTTGTTTTACATTTTTACCTCTAATTGTGTCCGAATCGGGTGAACATGTAGTATTTTTTTTTTCGTTCTTTACTAAACGACGGTGGTTTGTACAGATTGCGCACTGAGATTAGAAAGTTTTGTATGTCTAAAACCGAAGACAATTGGCTGAACAATGCGAACGAAAAAACAAAAAATGTCACCGATTGCTCAAAATATGCAGAACGAGAAAAAAAACAGCAAAACCGGTTATGACTGACAATGAGCCGACGAATTTATTATCCGTCGTTCTTAAGCAGTGACCGTTTTTGCGAGTTTTTTTCTGCTTTTCGTCTCATTGTGACAGTTTCAAATTGTATCATCTTACGGTTTCGTTAAAGCTTGAAACGGTCCCACATGACGTCATTGAGATAAAGTATAACGCCCGTGTCATTCATTTATTTGAACTTTCCTTAATCATGCGATGTTATAAATTTATTCAGAGATTTTAAATTCAATTTTATTTGTTTTTTTATAACATTTGTGGAGAAAAAAAGAAACATGATTTGCATTATCGTTCACCACTTCGTAGGTCAATTAAACGTAGAGCGAATATCATTTGCGTGGCGCCTTCTGTTTAGAGAGGTGCGGAATACGAAGACTCGTTTCAACGGTCGATAGATGGCGCCGGCTATCTGAAAACTAGACGCTACGCGTAATCAATGGAAAATTGGACCACACACACTTGATGTATGACTTTCTCTTATCAGACTCATGAAAATATTATTTTTGTCAAACAAACGTTCATAACATTATTTACAAAGATCATAATTCGAATAATAATTATTCATTATTGTACTATCAATCACGATAATAAGTTTTGTTTTTTAATTTTATTAAACTTTTTTCTAATTGTTTTTTACACGAACTATTTTGCAAATAATACGGTTATAGATAATATCTAAAATCGTGTAATCAGTCGTGTAGAATTACAGAATATGTAAACTCATTGTGGAATAACAAAAAAGCAAATGTAGAAAAGTAAAAGAAGGTGTGAGAAAAGAGAATGAGAGGGAACAACAATATGAGATCTGAAGTGTATACAAAAATCTACATTTTTATAAGGGACAAAATTGAAATAATTTCTTTTTTTATTTTTTCAAAATGGTTTTTCCCAGATTGCGAAAATCTTATGAAATTTTTTGAGAGATAACAAATCGCCAAACATAAGTAGCTGCGACTTTAGAATACTGAATAAATAAACAATTTACAACTGAATAAATAAATAATTGAACATACTTCGGTCTGAGAATAAAAGAACAGCACGAATGGCTTTTCTTTCCTCGTGAACCACGATGACGGATGTCACGTATGGATCATCTTTTACAATTGTAACTATTTTAGTTTGGTTATTGTTATCGTCTTCAAAAATAGGATGCGACGGTTTTAGCGGTTTTGGTATATTCAAATAAAACAAGTGAAAAATATTCATCATTTTTATATATTAAACAAACTTTTTTGTAGGTGGTTGTGAAAATGCAGAAAGATGCATTTCATTTTTTTTTCAGTTGTGTTGCAATTAAATTTTGTGAACTTTATCAATCAAAATTTGTATAATCATTCTTCAATTTTAATTTTGTTCAGTTCCATTTATTAAATTAAATTAAATCTAAAATTCTTTTCAATATTATTTTAAATTGTTGGATGAATCGTTTAGATGATAAAAACAATTCTTAATAATGCGATGTAAAGTATATACGAAAGAAAAACCAAAAACACTTCTTCGCTTCATCGAGCTCTGTTAATTGAATAAAATTAGTTGTGGATTCAATAAACGCACAAAACAATGCCGAAAGAAATGGGTCAGCACGATTGCTGCGGTCGTTTTGTTAATGCGCCAAATGCAGAATAGATTGTAACAAATAAATGGCATACTCAAAATTCGCGCGGAACAATAGCACGCATAAAACAGTGAGTAAATGAATAACATATGAGCGATTAAGCTTTACGAGACGTTCACAGACAAAAATACGATAACCCTTTGATCGAGATCAAAAACTTTCCGTCGCGACAACATCGCTTCTTTGATGCAGTCCAATAAACAATTTTTCAAGTCTGATTTGTCTGAGCATTTTCGTGTTCAGACAAATCTGTACGATGATACTAAACAAACTTTCAATATCCTTTTTTGTGTATGCAAAAATATTACATATTAAATTTGAAGATAAAAAATTCACGGAGAAAAAGGTTTCCTGAAATTTATCATTTAAAATCAGCAAAAGTACTTTATATCAGACGATTAAAATATAATAAAATATGCCGAAATTACTCTTAAAATTTATGTTAAAAATTATTCGTTTTGTCATTGCACATTTAACATCAATTATATTGAAATGTTTTCAGTAATATTCATATCAAAAATATCATTTTATAAATGAAAATTTTATTTTTCCCTTGAAATTCATAACAGGCAATGGTGCGGATCATTCTCACAAGTGCCATTTTTTACCGGCTTATGTATATAAGGAACCAAAACACAATAATATACAAGTGATACCGAGTGTGCATGTGGAATGCGTCCGCGAATGACGTACTGTAATTAATGTCTGCGATGTTATACAATCATCTATCTGAATAAAATTTGTAAACAAAAAAATTACTTAATTATAAACCATTGTTGAAATGCGAATTTTCATATGTATCGACAGTATTACAGAGACCTGTAGACTAAGTATATAATCCGGTAGCAAAGAAAAGCTAGGACAAATGTGTGAGGTGCGGATAAAATAGACATCAAATGAAAGAAAGAATAATTTGTTGTAATTAATTTAAATTAATAAAAATTAACATGTTCTGGCATAAAAAGTACGTCATTTCTCATTGATAAATAATAGTTATATATTGGTTAAAAATTCACGATACTTTGTAGGTATTATTTGAAATGTTTGACTGTTCATTTTACTATTTTAAATTGTACAAATCCATAATCAAAAACGTTGTTTCAAAATGTACCCATAATATAAAATAGAATAAAGATCGTCATACTTATTATTTATAAAACAATAGGAACGATGAAATCGTTCATCTTTTATCTCGTCGTTTTTTTTTTTTTTACTTCACAATGTTTTGATTTGTACAACTTATCGAGTATAAGATATCTCTATTAATAAAATATAATAAATTTAAACTTATTTAATAGAAAAAACAATGATTCCTTTTTCTCCATGTAGCGAAAAGATTGGTATCGTTTCAAAACTTTCAGGTCGGCCAAACGTAAAATTAAAGATTTTCCGCCAAGATGATCAAATGAAAAGACAATCTCAATTACCATGCGATCGGAATAAAAAAAATAAACGCGACCGCGCGCGTTGTGCATTTTTTGTTCATTATTTGACTGCGTGTGAAATCAACGGAAATGAGTCGTATGAACATTTCCTTTTCAGGAGCGTCACACGCTCGTTGTCACGTTCTTTTTAACGCTCGTGGGATGCTCGTTTTCCGAAGCGAAACACAATCTTGCTTCATTTTTGTCGCGACGATAAACGATTTTTTTTCACGTCATCTTCACACTCCCGCGCCACCTCACTTTGTCTCGGGATTTTTCCATCAGAGATTTAATTTTGGATCGATGACTTAATGCCAAATGGGATAGTCATCAATGAAAAGACGCAATAAACTAATTTCTTCCATACCACACAGAACTTGTTTTTAATTTTTGACTGAAAAGTTCCAAATCACTGATTCAAAGTCTTTTAATCTTTATAGTTTTGTGATTTAGATTTTTTCAGATAATAAATCGACGTTTTAATGTCGAACGATTCTAATTAAATGTATATAGTTCTGGTGTAAAATATTCATTCTCATTAACTTTTAGATTCGTGCGTCGAGCTTGTGACGTCTCTTCTAAATATACGAAATAAAATCTACACGGAAGTTTACCGAAAGCTTAATGCTTAAGAGCGAAATGAGGTTTGTTTGAACACATTCAAGATGAAAAATCCCGGACTTTGTTTTGGACGGAGAAACTTAATTTCGAAACCAACTTGTCATCCAATCATTGAATAAAGCAATTAGTAACTTCGTCAATCAAATTTTATGAATGGATTAGGTAAATCAAATCCTGATTATAATTTTAATGAATTGCGCCAACTCTCGGGATAGTTTTAAATTCAATTTTAATTTTCTCGTTATAAATAAAAAAAAAGGGAAAACAATAAAAAAGATTTTTTGTAACCTTTACGTCAAGGTCTGTTAGTTTCACAAGTCGCGAGTGAATTTTCATTACAAAAATTTATTACGTCAATCGTTTATCCGTTTCGGATGAAATTAATTACAAAATTAATTCGATTACAGTTGAATGGAACGCTCTTCTGCTCGTTATTCATCCAATTAACGCTATCAGTTCCATCGGATTGACTGGTGATCGTGACTTTACGATGTTGACTGTCTGGTACGAAGTTGAAAACGCGTCACTCTTATAGTTTATTTGTTCGTTCCTTTTTTTTTCGCTGTGCCGAACGGCATTAACTATATTTGTCATTAGTGTTCTAGAGTGACCGCCGTATGAAATGACGTATCGCGACATACGAAATCAAGCGAATAGACCCAAATATGCGTCTGCAATTATTAGCAAGTCAAGCAGCCTGCGGGGCATTTGTCGATCGTATTTAATACCAAACAGAAACGGCGCTTATCGACCGTGTACTCATCTGGCTAACTATATGGACACCTTAGCGATCATTCGAACGGTTTATCGTAATTTAAAACAAGTTCAAATGATCAGTCGATTACAAAATCATACATACTGCGCATTGCCGAGTTTTATCAATTTTTGTTCTGATGTACATGAGTCTATATGTTACGGAAACTATTTTATGTCTATTTGAAAATCAAACAAATTAATGGTGTCTAGTACAAAAAATTGCTTCTATCCCGTAACCAATAAAAATAAAAATTATACATTTTTATTTCCTCAAGAGATTATTTATGACAAAAGTTAAGTTATAAAAATGATTTTGAATTTAGATTTCCCCGTTTTTAATAGCAGTTTTACATAATTGAAAATAAAAAAATGAACAACGCTAGGAAATAAATTGGAGAATAATTTATTGAGATATTGATATTGTAAATAAATGAACATAGTTGAACACACTAATCAACGATACAAAAAAATAACGACGCCCAGGTATAAATTAGAAACATATAATTTCAATAAGTATTGTTCCAAATAGTATTAATACAAATTGCAACATTACAAAACAACCAATCAGTTTGACATATAAATTAAGAATATTAAATAAATAATTTACAATATAATAATTAGCTGAACATTAGCCTGAGAATAAATTAATCAACAATAAATTAAATTATATGAACTTCAATAAGACAATTCTTTGCGACATTTGCCCAAATAAAAGAAAGGCACGATTGTTTTTCTTTTCTCCTCGTGGACAACAGTAACTGATATATCATGAGGATCATCTTTTAAAACTGTCGCTATTTTTGTTTGATTATTGTTATCATCATCTTCAAAAATATGCAAGTTTTGCGATTTTGGCGTTGCTTGCCGAACAATTGGAGCGGTTTGGCGCGACCTGATAGGCGTTTTTTGCACTGTTGCAGACTTCTTTGGAGTTTTTTTAAACGATACGGTGGGTTTAGTGACGACAATTTTCACGCGCTTTTTTTCCATCAATTCTGATACAAGGGGCGCTGGAAAAGTCAAACCGATCAATGGATTGGAATTAAAATAAATAATAAAGAAAATTAATCATTTGTTTATATTAAATTACCAGTTGATTTAGCAGGTGAGAACATTCTACGAAGTTCCCTGACGGATAACAAATGTGAATCATCAACATTTTTGAACAGCCGATTGTTGACAGGCGTTTTCGGAATTCGCTTAATTCGCTTTGATGGGCTTTGTTTGGGCGTTGAAGTTTTCTGATGAATATTTGTCACCTTTGCATCTAACGTCCAATCATTCACAGATCTAACGGCGTTTGAATCGCGATGGGTATTTCGTGCTGAATGACTCACTATAGAAAAATCGTTGTCTGTGATATGAGGCATTTTTTCCACTTTTTTATAACTGATGAACACTATTGGACTGATATCAGAAAACTAATTCTGCGCCGAAATCTGTTGTTTGGAATAACCTTTGGACGAAAACAAATAATTAGAACGCACTCTGAAGCCTATACAGGTAAATACACACTAGCAAAGTTTCGTCACTGCAATTAAATTGTGTTTGAAATCATTTTAAACTCCACTGAGTGAAATTTATGAGAAAAGAAAAACTTACAAAAGATTTAATTTTACATTGAAATAGTAATGAGAAAGAGACAAAATTAATTTAAAATCTCACTTTTTGTGTAAATTCTGAATCGGTTTTGGAGACTGAAAATGTCATGATCAATATTTCACAAACAAATATTTTGAAGGGAACTAAAAAAATCGTTTTTGTCTATTCAATGTCCAAATTTTCGGAGGATATTGTAAGCTATAATTTTTTTTGGTAGGTAAGAAGAGATGGCTGAGTTGATGTAGGTCATTGTTTGACGTTTGGTATGCGCATCTTATTGATGCTTATCATCGTTCGCTAACTATTCACACGTTGTGCAAGTACGGTCTAGATAAAGTTGAATAGCTTTCAATTTCTAGTCACTAGAGATTATTGAAACGGTATATATTTTTATCTGCCACACATTTTCGCAATCCACTTCAGTGTGTCGCACATGTAATTTCACGTGATCCGATCTAAAAATAACGACTGGAACAATATAAATTTAACAAAAATAAACGTCTCTAAAAATAAAAACTTTTTTTGCAGTTTATATTTTTCTCAAAGTATTTTATCATTGAACGATCGAAATAAGTTCTCATTGATAGATGGCGGGACAAAAAGAATTTGTGGCGAGCATAAAATGAAAAACCAACTACTTTTAGATTTCTGATTCATTTTAATCTTGAAAATAGTGTTTAGAGTTCAAAGATATATTGAAAAAAAAAACACATAAGTCGTGATTTGAATAGAGAGAACAAACGGAGAGCGGCGACACGTAGGTCGGTGACTCAGGTTTTGCGTTGCATAACGCAATTGTTGATTTCATTCTTTATAGCCAATAAAGTAGATTTGCGGAGCACTAAGACAAACGGATGCCGCGTGTATCTCTCAGCTGTCCTGCGCTGGCCAAATAATCGCTGATAAAGTACTGAATACGGTTCTGTCCTATTTAGATAGTCTGCAAAACACCTGTTTTTTCCGATCCAATATTATCTTGTACTTGACATGAAATCAAAAGTAACCTACTAAATCATGATTAGAGACTAATAAATGGATTATGTTCGAGTTGTTATTAATGAATAAATAACACATGGAAAAGCAGAAAAATATCAATTTTAAATATACTTTTGAATAATTTTTCTTTTGAAAAAAAATTGTCTGTATCTAAAATATGAAATTTATGTGTAAGAATATAAATTATAAAGAAATTGGACGAGTGTTTTTCGCTATAGAAAAAAATGTTGTTATGATTCCTTCACAAATTTCCATAAACGATTTAAATTGATAAGCTGACACACCGTGACAAAAGAAAAAAGCGCAGAAAGTTCAGAAGCACTTATGCTGTAATACCTTTGAGACGTGTAAGAAGAAAATTGCATTGCGTGACATACAAAGAGCAACAAAAATTCAAAGCCATCGATGAAAAAGGAGATGATAGTGTGTGCAAAAAAAAAAGAAAGTCGACAGAAAGTACGTGACGTTTGCACTGCGCCTACGCCAGCAAGACCTTGGATATTTTCCATACTTTTCTTCGATTTAAAAAGGCGGTTGATTTAAAAATGACTCCCCCTGAATGTACAAGATATAAATTTCATGTTTTGCTGGCAAAAAAGTTTCGGGTGTCTGGTGAAATGATGGTTTGAACTTTGAGAAGTTGAAATTTGAAGATATATCTTTACGGTTTAATCGAGCTCCTGGTGATTGGCATCTCGCAACGAACCACTTTTGCACCTATAATAGATCCAGCATGGTCACATAAATCGGATTAAACGAAAGCAGACCCGAATAAATAGCCCGAACGAATTGTGTATCTTTTAATCCCCGAGGTATATATCTGGATAAGCGTGAACCTCCAACAAGTTCCCGAGAAACAGATTACTCAGATTTGGCGGTATATTTATATATTAATATTAATGAGTTGAGAGAGGATCGAAGCTCACCGCGCGCAAACCAAGCGAGAATCTTCTCGTTTATAAATAGAAAATAATAAATGAAGCGGAAGTCCGTGATACGACTGAGGACCAATTGGGATCGCGGTTTATCGTAGGCTAGTCGCTGATTGGGCGACATGCGGGTGATATATCCATTGCAAAATGGTACCCACATGACAGGAAGCGGCGACCCCCGATGCCTCGCTCTTCGGTGTTGCAATTAATTAGCCGCACGGCCCACATGCATGTAATGACACACCTTAATCGTGCGAGAGATGCCGTGTGTTACACGCCTCGCGTTACCCGTATCTGCTCGACCTCTGGTGCCACGCATTAATTTTGGTGCTAACTTGAACTATCACTATTTTTCTATCTGGTTTTTCTTAAATCAAGTTTAATCCTATTTATTCTTTGTCAAAATTTTCTGTTATTCTGAATTTGTTGTAATTTTTTTTCAATGATTCAAAATGATAGGGGTTTTTAGTACATGAATCATTGATAAATAAACTGCAAATAATTCATATTTAAAAATAAACATGAAGTTCAAAAAAAGTAGTTTTTTTTTTCGCGGACGAAAAAGATTCAAGCATTTTTCAAAAAAACGTTGATAAAAAAATCATTTAATTTATAGTCTAAATTAGTAATAAACGATAAAACGAGATCAAACAGGTATCGAATTCTTTTTGCAAGCTTTGAACTAGAAAGATAAAATTCTAGTTGGCACGTGGAATTTTCAGAAATCAGACATTCTGCTCATTCAATCAACCTAGAAATGATATCACTTGTTCATTATTACTAAGTTATACACGTGCATCTTATAACAATTTTTGGGAGTATACTTTTTGAAATTATCGCTTCGTCCTCGCCAGGTACACTTTCAAATGTTTGCAAAAAAAAAAACAATTCAAAAATAAGAATTTTCTAAACGACGAACTTTGACTTATGATTGAAATAAAAATCCATTAGAGGTCTCATAAAATTATTTATCAGACGGGCAAAAGATAAAATTAGCTCTATACTTTCATTACAAGTCGTTATAAATTTTTTCACTGAATTGATATAAAAGTTTGATTGTACACTTGGGCGGATATAAAGTCAAACGGCCAGCCAAAGAAATATATATTTTGCGGACAAGTCAGGGTTACTTTAAGAAACTTCGAAAAACTCGTGACTTCATTAAAGTTTGACGAGGACTCGATGCAGATTTGATGAAGAGCACAGTGAAGTAATTAGGGAGAAAGCGATACAATTTTTATCATAACCTGATTTGATAAATTGGAGTGCTCAAAGATAGAGTGATTTTCATACTTGATTTCAATATTTATCAAGATGTCCGGAATGTGGAACAAGTTTTCTACAATGTTCTTATCTATCTGCTGTTATTATTTACCATGCTTTATGTTACAAAACAGTTACCGGTTGAAACATATTTCATTTCTGTTTCCTGCTTCATAATTTTGATTCAATTTCATTTCAACAATTTTCTAAAACAAAAATTGTTCATTTAATTTTATTTCATAAAAGAAAACTCTCTCTGTGAATATAAAAACAGTATAAAACTTTACGACAATTTTTGAATTTCGCAAAGCAATGATTTTATAACCGGAGAAACCGGCGGAACGTGAAAAAAAAGGGGAAAAAATTGAAGCGCTTGAATAAGTCTAGCAGACTTTTGTGCAGGCATTCTGTAAGCTAAGCGGTGAGCTTAATAAGGGAGCGCGCATAGCATGGAGAGGCGAAAAGGAAAGAATAAAAGAGGAAAAGATAGCGGAGGCACTGCAACGTGCTTTGGTGTACGCGTGTGTGTGACAGTGTAGCAAGCGGCGCAGTATGGCAGTAGTGTAAGCTCCGCAGAATGACGGAAGTGTATCCAAAGAGAAGGAGAAATAGAAAAGTGCGGAAAAGAATGCGGGGGAGGGAGAAAGAGAAGAGACGACAGCGAATCATTGCTGGTGATGTAATATCCGCACCGGGTCGCGTCGGTTTCATTTCGCACTCCGTTTTCACACAGGGCCACAAAAGGATCGTAACAAATATTCGTCTCCATCATTTTCCAGCCTCAATCTTTCATCAACCGCTAAAATGAAAACAATAATCAATGTACACAGTTTTTTTTTTCATTTCAATTTAATAGACTGTAATTAAATTGTGTAAAGTCAATATACTTTTACAACCCGGATTGAACGTTCATTCATTTTGAAACATCATGTTTCGTTTCGTCTACAATATTGAAAAATTGAAAAATCATGGGAACAAAACGTAATCTTTTAATGAAACATGCTGTGAATCATTATCATCATTAAACAAATTTTATTGATTATATAACTAATTCATTAGAATTTGATTAAAGAAAATTTTATTCTCGATGATTCGTATACTGGATAATTAATCTAAAGGTTGGTTGTACCAAGCCGATAGGGATGGTGACGATAAAAATTATACGTGCGAATGAATTGACTCGTAAAGTACACACCACGAATGCAAAAATATTTTTCCGCCTTGTAAAACTCGCTAGCATTTAATGTATGCGCGATCATCAGCGAGCAAAAGTTGTTATATTCACGGGTAAAACGTTTTTTTCCCTCCTTTTGCACTTCGCAGGATAACGACGCGCCGCTTATCGCTGGAGATCAGCCGATTGCGCTACAAGACGTCCCGTGGAGCTCATCGTTCCGCCTTTCCTCAATTTGCGAGTATAATTTTCATCGATTGCCGAGTTCGGTTTCTATACTACCGTGTAATAATCCGCCGGCCGTGATCCATAAATTCAAGTTACACACTGCCACGATTTCCTTTCCATCCGGTGGTTTAGTTTTTATATCCTCTAGTCCCACGGTGTCTTTCAATATCGATTTTCACGCCACAACTTTTAAGGGTAAATTGAATCAATGAACAGCAAAAGTCATTTTCTTCAGGTGTCTCAAACAAGGATGTGATTTGTTTTTGTTTTTTCAAAATTGATTTTTTAGTTTTATTATTTAATAAAACAAGTGTTTTAAATCGGACATATTTCAAAGTGTCAAGTGAATGTTTTTTAATACTGAATGATTGAGTCATTTAATTGTGAGAAAAATTTTTATGCAACTGTAGTTGAGAAAAAAAAGTAGCCTGAGACACTCCCCAACAGAAAGTGACTTCTAAATCGCGGTCCGATTTCAAGGAACGGATCGCGCGTTTTCTCGTGCGCCGATCCCCGACCAACAATCACCGAGCTATACCTTTTGCTTTCCCACCCTGAAGTATGGGAACGCGCGATGATAAAGTGGAGCGCGTGATACGCCACATATTAATACATATTTCATGTTGTTACGATGCGTGTTAGTCGAGGTAGTGTAACGCGACTGCGTGTTTCATATTGCCTTACACACTTCATTCTGTTCCCTTCGTTTTCCATTATCGCTCGAAATCTCACCATCTTTCTGTTTTTTTTTTTCACGAGAATTTTTTAACTTCTCGCAAATAAAAGGTATCAATTATTTTTTATCTAATTGACATGCTGATTAACGGTCTACTTTATACACAGTGTTATTATTATTATTATTATTATTATTATTATTATTATTATTATTATTATTATTATTATTATTATTATTATTATTATTATCATCAAAAATTTCTTTTAATATTTGTACAATCATGTTCGGTAGTTTTCCCGAGGTTTTTCTTTGTTTCAATTTTCATTCTTTTCTATTTAAAAAAAAATATGACAATAATCTGAGGTGTTATATTTAAGTGCAGTCAAGTTTATCCAACTCGAATTTGTGAAGATTAGAAAGGCAGTGAAACGCGCGACATTCAGCAGAGCCAACCTTAACCCTCCGACTTAGCTTTTAAAATGTATTGATCTTAAGAGCGCGGAGGCATTATGTGATATATACGTCTCGAGTTAAGTAAGGGACATTGTGCGACGGGAATTTCAGATATTTGTTTTCTGTTTACTTCGCGAAGAATCAGGCATCGTGTTCTGGAACAATAACAAGAAGAACTGGGTTATGTTTAGTTTGTTGTTTTTGTGACAAGAAATGCAACTTGAAATAAACGTTAAAAATGGTACATTTATTTTTATCGCATTGAATTGGAAAAATTTAGAATTTTTATATTCCCATGAATGTTAAAAATGTATAATTCAAAATTTTCAACAGAAATTTCATTTTTAAATTCAATTTGTATGCCAAAAATGTTTTGTTAATTTTAGAAATCATTTCCATTTTATTTTAAGAAATTTAAAATTACAAAAACAATTAACTCATTATGTGTACAGAAGCATTGAACGTCATCCGTGTGAGCTCGGCCAATGGCAGGGCAGTATTTCAAAAATGAAATTGTGTTGATGGTCACGTGACCTACCGGCAGGTCTGTGCATACCGTAGTAAACAGTGGGTGCACACGTTTGGTTATATGGTAAAAACAAAGTTTTTTGAGAGAAATCGACGGCCCTGAGGTATTGTAACGCTATTGGCGCCGCGTTCCACTATACTGACTCCGAGCGCTTGGCGCTTAGTTGGAGGGGGTAAGCCGTACATATAATGAGTTAAGTTAATTAAACCTCGTCGATAAGAGAGGAAGCAACGTTTCCCTGAGAGCTACGAACGGCTGCAGCAGACTGTGTAATTTTCAGAGAGTTATAAAATAAGTTTATTGACATTATCCGTTGATGGTATAAAGTTTCATGCATTACAAACAAAGTTCAAATTTAATGAAAATAAATGAGATATTTGGTTGTATAATCTAATCTCATAAACTATTTCAAAAGCAATTTTTCATTTATAAGCCACTCTGTTTCTTATTCAATTTTTTCTTCGTTTCATGGATCTAGATAAAAAAAAAACTTCTTTTTATTGTATGCAAAAACGACACAAGGTCACGATTTTTCCGATACCGCTTGAAACGCTCATAAAACGGGGCAATTAACGTTAGACGGTTTATCAGCAAATCTTGAAAAACTTATTTCGAGTAAATATTACTGTGCATAAAAAAACCAACAAAACTGATTAACTAAAAATAAAGTCTTTCATGAAAATTTCATAAACCACACAAGAAAATATAATTTTTCATTGTTTGTCCGAGTACAGGAAAATGACTTGAACGACGCAGCAGTGTGGACCCTTCGGCCAACTAAAATAGCATCAGATTTACAAACAAGTTCATTGGATCAAAGTAAACTTGAAGCAAATTCAATTCTGAGGGGTCACTTTTTCTTCCTGTTCTCTTGTTTATTTTTAGTAGATTATTTTTTCCACCCTATATTATTTATCAAAATTCTTATTCCCCTCTCCCAGTTGCAAATATCTTCTTACTCCAAAAGTGAGTTGATGAATGTATACGCCACTAAATAAATTAGAGCATTAGAATGATGGATGAAATTGTCGCTTGTAACGAAACTAGCGACTGCATCTGTCAGTGGTGCATTGAACGAGCATCATATTTTTTCTTGTTGTTTTTCATAAATAAAAGGCTAATCAGATAACCGTTAATATAACTTGCAAATCGCACTAAATGATAGCCCATAAACGTATAACTGAACGCCGAGGCAATAATCGTTCAATGTGCATCTCTCACTTGCAAACTGGGAGATAAATTTACGTGGCGTGTATATATACACACCAGTCGACTGTCTTACTTTATCCCGAACACGAGCAGGTACCTAACAAGACCATTAATACAAATATTAACGCTGACATTTGCCACTCCGGCTAATATGAATAGTGATAGTGCAGAGGCCATTAATGTAACAATTTCATGCACCAGGATTCCAAGCTCAATGCAGCGATCGACATCAACAATCCGTGAGACTTGGTGATGACCGTGATTTATTAACTCTGACGTTTTAATTTGTTACTACCCATTCTGTACACTTTCAGGTCTTGCTTTATGCATGCAAGTCATCTACCAAGGTCTGTTGTTTTCACCTCGGCTTTATAAAGTGCTCTTAAGTACAAAAAAAAAACAACACAAAATGAAATGGAGTAAATGAAAAAAATTAAAAATTAAAACATCAGATATTAAGATAATTTTAATTTGAATTTAAGACGTTGGGAAGCGTACATTTTTTACTTCCGGGTACTTTTCAATTTGAATAATTGACTCAGCCGACTCGGCAATTACTCTGCAAAAACATTTTGGCTTTCATTTGTCACAAGTAGTGTTAATTTATGTAGATTTTAATTGATAATAATTAATAATAATCAATATACAATAAAAAATCCAGGGATGATAAACTTCATAGTAACCTTTTTCATGAAAAAAATATCAGTTTGCCATTAAAACTTAACGATTGTTGTATGAATCCTATGGTGATTAAGAGAACACGAGCAATTAAATGACTCGAATCAGCGAGCCAAAGCTGAGTCTCCAGAGAAGAGCATTTCAGAAAAAAATCTTTTTATCGTGTATATAGCATACATTCAGGCTGGAAATGATGCGCGAAAACGAGCATGCGTTCAGTGAAATGGCATCTTGGTGGCAAATTAAAACTGCCATTAGGGCCCGAAAGCGCTGTGCAAAAACGAGCCGATTAAACGAGCCTCGACACCGCGGGCTTCTGAGGTTCCAGGAACAATTCGATTAGCACTCTCTAAGCTGCTGCGAACAGTGCCGAGCCAGTGCAAACGTCGGTATCTCGACTCTGCAACGGTGAAGCCTGCCGCCGCCTTTGTACCCTCCGTATATAATGGCAATGACGCTGCATGACAAGTCTCTCTCGCATATAACGAGATCGAATCGCGGCGCCCCCCCGTGAGATTCGCGTCGGATAAGCCCGCGCTTTTAAATACTTGTCAAAGGAATGCGGCGTCGTTCCAGCGACACGAATTTACAACGGCGGAATTTTTCGCGCGGGTGTCGAAGGTCACGAATCGCCGCGGGCTGATCATTTCCTTGACGCCGGGTCGACTCACCTTACATTGTGTCGCCATTCTTTAAGTAAAATATATCTTGTGAAAATAAAAAAAATTAAATGTCAGGAGGATCGGATGTCAAATAACATTATTTTCTAAAACCATTCACAGAGGGTTGCGACTTAAAATAGAAATCTTTGCGACAATGGCTTTTAATTTTCTGTCTTAATTTTTGTGTTTAATTAAAATTTCTATAGTAAAATTAGCAACCGTACGAGTTTCATTTCTCGAAATGAGTGATCACGCGTCAGGTAACGCAAACTTTAATAAAATTGCTCGATGCATTCCCAACATGGCAGTGAATTCTCGAAGATGTTGTAAAACTAATTAAGTTGTGAATGGGAGAAAAAAAAGGTTGCAATTACGCCAGACCAATATGGTCTGAGATGGACCCAATAAAATAATTCATTTGAGCCGAGCGCACACCACTGACCAATTGTCACCGAGAAATAACGTTTCATTAGGCCATAAGAATACGCTCGGCTTACAAAATTCATAGGCGCGTATGAGAGAATTTTATCCCGTCAAAGGAGCTGGGTTTACGACAGCGTAAACTCACTGTAATGGACTGGATTTTTGTCCACATTTGATACAAGCATGAAACCTAAGACCCGGCTTTCCTTAATCCGACCAAGCACCCGACGGAGATCGGCTGCGATTGGATTCTATACGCACGCGGCTTTTATCGCGCCAGATCGTTCATGAAATGAAGCGTGTACCAATGGTACGATCGATAAATCGCTTGATTCACCAACAAAAATATATTAGACACGTGTTTTTTTCTCGTATTCGAAATCTCGTGTTGCAATTTTTCAACCTGTGTGCGTGTTTCTTGCGCCTGATGTACACTCTGTTGCAATCAATAATAACCGCATCGAAAAGAGGAAAATAACTTTTTGTCGTGCGCGAAACCACTTTTTCTCGGCGTGATTGATCAACTTCGATGCCAATCAAAAAACCCAGCAACCATCAGACAGTCGTGATTATATTTATCACGCGTGTGTGAATGGCAACACACCGACAACTTTTAGTTGAATTGTTTTTCCGTCGGGATAGGGGGCAAAGTCTGCTAAAAAAAACATTACTGACAAGTGATAATTGAGTTTGACATTATTCCAGGTGTTTTAATAGAAATTGAAAACCTTTTGATTTTGGTATTGAAGAATACAATAAGATCAGTTGATTGATTTATTTTAATTATCTTGTTCCCAATTGGGGAGCCGAAAAATTGCTTCTGAAAATATACTCGACAGGATCCCCGATGCAATGGCCTTGGTAGGATCAAACCGCGTGGCTTGTTCGTTTCTCATTGTTTTTATTGCGTTTCCCGAAATAGCCGACACGAAAGAGGGGATTTGTCCCGAACCATTTTTCTCGTTTCTCTGTACGTGTGAGCGTGTCCAATTTTGTTAATCAATGTCCTTAATAAGTATTTCTGATATCCCTGACATAAGCATCAACTGTTTTTTTAATTTCAACTGCGAACTGCAGTAAAACGGCATTCGGAATTGTTCATTTGTCAAAAAAAACCATACTTTTCAGTCGACAGATGACACTAACTGCCATGTCTTAAATATTCACTTTCATTATATAATCGAACGTTCTCTTTCCGGGTTTCCCGATTTACAGAAACATCTGCCTTTTGATGGGGGCCAGGATATTTCCTGTTTTGGTATCGATCCAAATTCTATACCCGAGAAATTAGCAGTTAAATTTGATTTTTTTCCGGTTTTTTTTTTTTTTTGATTTCACATTTTTATAACAATTATATTTGATGGAAGTAAAATCAGGTGTAATAAATGTCAAATCAAGAAATAATTCAACCCACGTTGACGTTTACGCGTTTCATTACATCGAAAGTATCCGCAATCTAAAAGTTATCCTGGACATTAGAAAATGTTTAATATCGAGCTCGCAAGCTGAGCGATAGGAATGCATGCAATTAAATTTCAAAACTATCTCAAAATTGGCAATAAATTACGCCCCTCCAGATCCGCGATTGACTGAGTAGTTCTAATAATAACTTATTTTCTCAGCACAACAAACTAATCAATTTGAAATCCAACTCTTTCAGACATCCCCCGTCCTAATTAATGTGTCAAAAGACAAGACGATATAAACTCTCGCGACGATAGACACACTGTTTTAAAAGCCATGACACACACGAGACGTTTCACTTTAGCGCGCCGGAACTTCATTCTGGGACATGTGGTCGCGCGGTCACGTGGAAGCTACGGTTTAGAATTCACGGTCGGTTTAGCTACAATGGTTTCCTTTCAATTAAAAGCAGAAGTGATATGTTTTTTTTAAATCTTTTTCCTCCAAATGTCAAACATTTGATTAAAAAAAACATTAAAAAAACTAAGAAACAAACAATTGTAAATACCATAAGAACAATCATTTTCGTCGCAAGAAGAATCAATTGCAGCAATAAACAATGTACTTACGACTGAATCTCTGATTTTGTTTGTCTTATTTTTGGAATTGAGAATAAAAAATGGGTTTAGGTGTTATTTTAAATATTGAAAATAGATGTAGAAACTTACCTATTTTACCGTTAGGACTATAGGGGTCGTAGCTGCCGGAACTCATTGGACTGGCGTATCCGTTATTGTTGGGAGGCTGAGACTGGGCCTGTTGGGTCTGACCTAGGGGCGTGGAATGGGCGAGGGGCGGCTGCTGGGAGTTGATCTGCTGCTGTGGCGTCGTGTAGACGAGGTGCTTCTGGCTTTGAGGCGAGCCGGGACTCGTGGGCGAGAGCCAGTCGTCGGTTCGGGGCCTCTTGTTGCTGGACCCGGTGAAGAGGCCCGGGGATAGGGCACTCGGGGCAGGACTGGCTCCCGTGGTCCCGGGCGTGGAGGTCGCGGCCGAAGTGCCGGCCAGGTGGTCCGAGATCTCGGCTTTGACGAGGGTGACACTCGCAGCCGAGCCGGGACCAGGTTCCGCGGCGTCCATGTTGGGCCCTGCTGCGGTCTGGCTGGCTAACCTGGCAGCGGGGGCCAGTACGAGCGCCCCTGCGCCCACCACCCCCGACGCCTCATCGTAACGCACAACGACGTTGCCGCTCACTAAACTGGCCACCGTGATGCAGGAGCGTTTTTTACCGGTCCAGAGAAAAACTTATTGCAAAAAGCCCCTCGCTCCGGCCAATTTGTCGCTCGAGTCCGGTTTCGCTTTCAGCCAGCTCTCGGCGATTATACCTCCTTTTTTCTTTTTTTCTTGTTTTCTTTCAAACTTAATGCTCCTCGCGGAGGTGAAATTTTATATCGCGGCTTTGTATCACGTTGTTCGTGACGGCCCTTGCGGCTCTGTACTGATGCCCGTGATTTATGTTGCCGTGCAACTTTGATCGCTGCTAATGGCGGTGATTGTTTCGCGTATTACGATTGATGTTGTCGGCTCGGCTCTCCTCGCTGATTCGAAACTGAAACATCCGTATCGCCGAACGACCTGAGGTATCTGGAACAGAAGAGGTGAATGAAGGTCAGTTGCGAAATTTTTGCTTGAAAGTTACGAGGTGTAAAGTTGAAGACAAAATATCAATTCGAGAATGCAAAGTTCGTTAAAGAGGTGTTGAATTCTTTGGCGTAGAAACCGGCGGAAATGAAAAAGAGTGAGGCACACTCGGCTTCGCGAGGATATTAAAAAAGTTGTACAAATGTTGTATTTAAGAAAAAAAAAATTAATGTTCGCAAGAAGAGTATCCGAATTTTAAATCATTGTTTGTCCACGAAAAGAAACCACTTGTGAATAATGAGGCAATTTAGATTCTCACGCATTGCAAAAGAAAAGATAATAAATGTAATTTACTTTTGTATACACGTTTCAATTATAATAATATAATTTTTATTTTCTTGGAGCGGGGTGGGGGGGGGGGGATAACAGAGCCTGATGAGTAACTATGCAAACGAAGTGCTAACATTTGTCAAAATTTTTTTCAATGTAAAAACCAAAAACTAATAGATTTACGAAAAATTAATCCCGTCGCTGAATCTGTGAGGGATAAAACATCGCTGAACTTTTTATAACGCCATGAAAAGGCATTTAATTATGGCTTTAAAAGTGTCATCATCGTTACCATTCACTGTTATAGGTTTCTTTACAGAGCGTATAAACCAAAACAAAAACTTTTTATAGTCCAAGTTGGGCTTTTAAAAATGTAAAAAAAGTATGCATCGTGTCAAAAAAGTCTGAGTGCTTCGATCTTTCGGTGTCTCGTGGGGCCAAAACGAAAGAAAGCAAACACGTTTCGAAGCTTGCCTCGCTTTCAAGTACCGGAGGCCACTGGACCCGTTAACAACACGGCGAATATGTTGTCGGTGAACGTGGAACCGTGACGCAGTTGTCGAAATTGCTCACGAGATTCCCCCAGGGTCGTCTCTCCATAAAGCCACATTTATCTGACTAATCATGTCGTTTTCTTGAAATGAACTTTTCATTTGCTTTTCTGATGAAGTTTTATTTTTCTCTGCGTCATAAAGTTCTCGATCCCGTCTAATTTTCATTGCAGTTTTTGATTGAACAAACTTTAATTGGATGTTACAATCGATTTGTTTAATTTGTTACAATATATTTTTTGCTCGCAACTTTTTAATTTGAATTCACGTAACAATTTATCAAGAGGTGATTAAATTTTGCATCGTTGAAATTTTAAAACATTCGTCGGTCAGATTTGCTAAGATATGCGTTTTAATTTTTAGTCAGGCTACGATTTTTATCATTGTTATGAATCTCTCGGAGAGGTTCGCAAAAACTTTCTACATGTCCAATCTGGCCCGAAAAACACACGTAATCCGTTTGTTGGTCCCGCTCTTCTTGTTTACGTACATACGTTTCAGGCCTCTTTCGGTTCGCTATCCCCACTTTTACTACCTGCACATGTCACTAGTACGTAACACTGGCCCACTAATTTCGAGTCATTGCTCTTAAACTTTTTATTCAAATTGTTTGTTTTAACCAAAATGAACATTTTCATCTTCTCTGATACTAGAAATTAGATGAATTAGATTTACGTTTTTACTTAATAATATAACAAATTAAATGTTATAACAATTTAATTCATAATAAATCTAACCACAAGAACCAACAAAATTATTCCAAGTCGTAAATAAAAAAATGACTTACTACAAAATTTTCAAATATGCAAGTCTAACCGAAGTTTATTTTTTTTTAAATTTGTTATTTTATCGGAAAAAACAATTTTTCATAAATTTTTTTACTAAAACATTCGAAGAAAATGTAAGGTTAAAAGTTTAAGTGCTTGATTTCTCTCCGTTTTATGTTTTTGTTGGATAAAAATTGAATGATAGATGAATTGTTTTTCAATAGACGAGTAAATCGTAGTGATGTAACGGCTAGTGGCGAAATGTATCGCTGCGATGGACAGCAACCTCGTAACGACGTCGGCTCCTCATTTTCCATTCTAGACGCCCGACTTGGTAATTCCCGCTGCGTCACGCAGGTGCGAAGAAATTCGGTCTACACAAGCCGAGGTCGTTGACACCTGTGCGAATTGTTTCTCACTTCTTTTGCGGCAGCTTCCAACGAATCCTGGTGCGCGACTCAACTTTTAGCACCCTTTTTTCACACAAAAGAGGTCTTCAAGACAGAATAACAGTACAAAAAGCGAGCTTAGAGGCCATTGCCGAATTCGCAAACTTTGGGTTCATTTGTGTTAGTCTTCTCAAACTCATTCAACCGAGTTTCTCAAAGGATTTCATATACTTTTGTTTTCATCTCTTTTTCTTTTTACTACAAAAAACCAAAATAAATTTCATTATTTTTCATTTCAAAAAACATTTTCTTCATCATCGTATAATCATCAATTATTTATTGAAATCTTTATGTTTTTAATAAAAAAGTAATATTCGAGTTTCATTGAGTAGCTTTCGCAAAAGAAAGGAATGTCCCTTTCACTGAAATTTTTAGGAAGGGGAATGACGTCAATTCTTATCCCTTATATGAAGATTGGCGTGCATCTGATGAGCGTGCAAAAATTTTCGAACCAAAATATTCTGCATCTGAAATGATCGAATTTCTTCAGATCTGCGATCACATCAATAAAAATATGACAATGCATTATGAAAGCGTGAACCTGTATGGATCATTAAAGTCGCCATTTCAGCAAAACATAGGTGGATGAAGTGATTAGCCTGAAATGTCACAAGGGAACGATCGCATTTGCAAAACATCACCAGTCGCTAAGTCTGATTTATAGTTTCTCGTTACGTAAACCCGTTGACGCACGGTGGCCCATTAAAATTTCTGGTTTCTGATGTGTTCGATTTGTTCGCATAATGTTTTTAATGGAAACATTTATTCTCATTTATTCCCAGAAGTGCAGAAATTTGTCGAATAACAATTTATCTACTGTTGGTACGAGCGAATTTTCACAGCATCCTATTTTGTCGATTATCACAATCCCTTTGCAATTGATACAATTACAACCGTTCAAGGACGATAACCATGCAAGACCTTCGTGCATTAGTGGAACAGTCGCAAGTGCTTTAAATAATGTAACATCAACGATAAGACGTCGCGCAAATTGTGCGCGGTTATTTTTAAACGCGCTGATAAAACAAGATGGGCATTTCCAATGAATCGAAATGACCTTTCTGTGAAACTTTGTCAAGACGTTTTCAAAGACGTTCTAATGTTTAGTACAGCATTGTAATGTCGCGCAACGGTTTCATGAAAAATGTCTAAAAATAATTTATCTAATTTGTAAGACAAATCAATTATTTAGTTAGTTGCATAAATTGAAAGTAAAATTATTGAATTGAAACAGAGAGCCTAACCCTGACCCACCCCACAATATCGACCTCAAATTCTCGTTGGCACTATGGCAACACAGCTTTTGTCGATGTTACTCGAATACGATACATTCTTGACTGTTGCAAGCGATTCTGGGTCAATAATCTGTCCAACATGGCGTAGGTGGCACTGAATTATCCGATAAGATATGCTGCATTCAACGACAGCTGCTCGAAGTGTGACAAACAATTACGTACGAAGGTAAAGAGATATAAATATATACAATGAGGGGTATACAATTCAACAAATGACGAACATCAAAGAGTTTAAAAATTATACAATTATTACACAATGCGTAATGCAATACTCAAGTCGTTTGATTAATGAGGTTGATTAATTTTGACATAAACATGGCGAGCTTGTGCGTCATCTTAGTTCGTGGTTTCAATTATGTTTAATTTTAACCAATGTAGCATCAATGAATTTTTTTATTACATTTTCTCATCAGAAATTTATGCTATTTTAGATACCTTGATTATTTGTTATTCTAAGAATACACATTTAACATACAAAAATAAAAACCCAATATTAAAATCAATAGTTGGAAGCTGCAGGAGTAAAATTATATTGAGTCAAATGTGGACTGATTTTTTTAATAAAAAGTTATTCAATGATGTGACAAAAGCAAGTTCGTTTTTATATCAATTTTTGCTTTTTTTTTTTTGAATCGTAACTTTGATGATGAGAATTAATATTAAAAGTTCAATAAGTTTTTAACTCAATTTTGACTATAAAAATTGGAAAAGCAGACATTTGAAAAGTAGTTTAAGATGATTTTCTCACACGATTTTCCTTTTTTTAATAGCACGTCCAGGGTTTGCAGAAAAAATCCGTACCTATAACATAAAAGAAACTCTGATTAAAATCGGATTCTCAAGGCAAAAATAAATATTCGTTTTCAGCTCAAATTTCCAGATATTGCTTCCGTTCCCGGACGCAGTAAACATAACAAGTAGCTGCGTCAGAGTTATAACAAAATGATATGAGTAGACACTTCGCGTTCGGATATTGGATTCTCGTTTTTGATCTGATGGGTCGATTTGTTGCACAAATATCTTCATCTTCAGACGTTACGGTTTTCTGATAAGCGTCTTCTCTATTATGTGCGATTGACAATTTTGCGAATATCCGTGAAACGGCAGTGATGACTGTTCGAGACATCGCGCTAGAAGTGGATAAGATAATTTCAAACTTTGAAATTTCCTTACTTGATGAACATTTTTATAAAATAAAAAATATATAATATATATGAACATTTTTTATAAAATAAAAAATATATAATATATATGAACATTTTTATACAATAAAAATATATAAACAAAAAAAAATTGAAAGTAATAGCATTATGTCAATTTTATGAATACTTAAATTATTATAATTTAAATCATTTTAATTTTAATCTAAAATAATCAAAAACTAATTTAGTTTGAATTCTAAATGATAAATTGTAATAAATGAAACAAAAATAATGAAACAATATACCAAAAGTTTGGTCATCAAATTTCTATGAGAGACACAATGTATAGTCCACTATTGTTGTGTGAGAGTGTAGAAATCGAATCCCTCGGTAGCAGACAGGCTGCGTGAAAACAGAGCAGAGCAGAGCAGACCTGGACGGAGGAAGGAGGTTGTGTCTGCGGCGCTGTCGTTGACGTCGAGAGCACTGGCTCGCGACGTTCTAGTGGGGGTTTTGGGTGACGGAGGCTGCTCTGCAGGATCGATCTGATGGCCTAGTTATCAGCAGAGTGAGATGATATTCCGCAGTGTGTTTGTACATGAATGCACACACTTACACACATATGTGCGTGTACATACACCCACGTTTGTGCATCACGGCCACGGTGTACACAGTTCTATAAATGGACACCGAACTCACGTCATTTTATAATTAAATCGATGTTATTGTACATCTCACCACATGTTGATGAGCTTTATTTATGGCTTGGTGAAGTTCGAACCCGAAATTTAAGCTCTTTGGTCTTTATCATTAACTTTAACAATTATTTATGATTTTATAAAATTTTAGCCATTTCATAAAATCATTTAATCAAATTTGTTTCGTTTTGTTTGTTTTTTTTTTTTTCAAATACACTGGCTCATATTTTCCACCGTTTCATTCGACATTTTTCATTTGTCACAAATATCAATCGAGAGATCTTTTTCAAACAATACATTTTTTTCAACTGTCTCAGTATTTTTAGGTAATTTTAGGAAAATTAAAAAATAGAAAGTAGAAAAAGAGAAAAAGATTAAATGTTGTGTTTTTTTCTTTTTTTTTTTTTTTTTTTTTTTTTTTTTTTTTTTTTTTTTTTTTTTTTTAGGGAGCAATTTTTGTTATGAGAGTTTTCGAATTACATGTTCGCAAAGCGTTGATTTTAAAAGCACAGGATTGAGCAGTCTGTGTCGCCCCATATAGAGGGAATTCGGGTGTGTTGTGCTGGAAAGCCGGGACGCGGACCCTGGAGCGAGGGTAGGCATTGACCTAGATGTCCTTAGTTCTCCCGCCCTCTTTTGGTACGGCGCGAGCTGCCGGCGTCTGTCGCCGCCTCGCCTGGGAGCCCCCGCCGCCCAGCCGCCTCCGTCACAGATGACGAGACCCTGGCCATGGCCGTCTGAGTGAGGGTCCAGGATAATGGCCGATGTACATGATCTAGAAGGCTCCGCTCGGCTGCTCCGCGCCGGCCCAGGATCGTAGCGCGTGAGGGCGATGTTCCAACGACTACGCATCAGCTCCACACGAAATGTGAATGCGTTATTGATCGAACTTGAATCCAGCAAAAAAAAGATTTCTACCCGTCCGCCACAGCGATTTTTAATTATGAAAATAAATAATTCAACCAATGCAATAACATCAAATGAAAAACTGTTTTTGCAAAATGAGGTCACAGCTTTTAAAATGAAACTTTTCCGAGTGGGTATTTATAAAGTTGTACTTTGAATTCGTCTAAATGAATTCTACAAAATTTTTGAATGGATGTCAATTTTCCATGAAACTTGCACACTGAATGAAATGCTGAATCTAAAACGAATGTTTAGTGAATTGACATTTGACATGTTTTTAATATAACGTGTCCAAAGGTCGGATGTAACAAGTTTATTGCAAATTTGAAGTGGCTTTTACGTCAGTTGGTCTTTTAAACAATAGAACGCGTGGGTGGCGTGAATTTTCTAAGCATTGGATGATGAAAAATAAATGAAAGAAATTATTGCACCTCTGATTTCATTTGAGATTACCTTTTGAAGAATCATATCCATCAGCGATGAGTATTTTCAGATCCACGCGATATTCGATGATCGCATCAATTCAAATTCAATTTATGATGAAGCTTTCCACGAATTAATAAATGATGATGCTAAAACTGAATTCTATACGAAAGTAAAACTCATAGAAACATGCAAAAAAAAATCGTGTTATAGCACAACGAAGCGAGGGGGAATTAAGGCCTGTAGGGAAACGAAAGGTGAGGAATCAGAATGCAGAACTGGGTATGTGTACAAGCGAGGCGAGGCTCGCAGAGAGTCGCTGATCCCCTGTTATCTTCTTCTGAAGGCAAGGCGTGCTTTTGCTCCGACTCTATATAACTTTTCTTGTGAATAAAACGCCTTCACAAAGTTACCCTCCGGTATAATTGATATTAAATCAGGATCATACACGGAAGCATTTTGTGTATTAGTGAAATTTTTGGTCAATCACCTCTCCCTATACAACGATTCGAAGAAATCAGTCAAATCTATCCCCAACTTCAATTTATTAAAAACTGCTTGTAATAATAATTACTCTTTCAAATAAGTTCAACCCTCATTAACAAATTAAAATATTAAAATTTCATTTACGTGACATGGAACACTTTTCTGATTGATAAGTTTCATTTTGTATCATTATTCAGGTTAAAAAAAAACCTCAAAGGATTGACGTTCATGAATTAATTTTACAAAAAATTGGCGATTGGAATTAACTCTAAAGATGAATACCTAATGACCTACATTCCGCACTGGACATCATCCTGCAATTAGCAAGATCGATTGGAGAAAAAAAGCTTTGATATTTAAGAACAAAAAATTGGTGCAACCAATTTTTGTAATTATGAGTTAAAATATCCTGAAGGGGCTGAGATACTTTTGAACTTCAATGGCGGCGCCAAAGAGGTGCCTCTCGATGTGACTCTAACACAGAACCGCGACGAAATCGATTGTCTTGGCGAGAACCTCATCCAACGGGCTGGTTGAGTTGCACGAACAGTGCATGCGCATTACAACTAGGACAAAAGTCCTCGCCTCCCGCGCGCCTCGTCGGCGTGCGCCGTGCCAGAGCTAAACGCGAAGATCATTCAACCATCCACGCGACGCTAAACACCACCCTTGTTAAAAAATGCTAAGGGCTGTTGCCTATGCATATGTTCTGCGGTAAACACACTAAAATCATCAAAACTAAGAGTTGAGCGAGCTGAAATTATGCCATGTACTTCTTTTATGTCTGTTCGAAAAATTTAACAATAAAATAATCTTTAACAATTTTCATACCATAATTTTCAAATTGTAATTCTTGTAATAATTGTTTTACATTATTTATTTTTTCTTTTCATTTTGTATATTTTTTTTATTCTTATTTGTTTATATTATATATTATTTATTATACTTGTATTATATATTATATACTTTTTTTTAATTTGAGGGGTTTTAAAAAATTGTTAGGGGGTAGAACCCAATTTTGAATTTGTATTTTTCAAAAGGGGATAATTCAACTTCGATTGTTATGTCCATCAATTTCCTATACTCAAAATTATTGTTCCTGAATTTTTTAAAAATGTTTTCAACATTTGATAATAGGACTAAAAAATTAGTCCAGTCTTTCGTTTTGAATTAAATAAAATCATTTTGTGAATTATAAACATTTCATTTGTAACAGCTGTGTGGAAAATGTAAAACACAATTGTTTCGTTCAAGAATTTTGCATAGTATCGGAGGAAATAGAAAAGAAAACGAAAAATAACAGACTTTAGTTTTGTGAGAATGTAAAGACGGAAGTGTCAGAGCGCGGAGTGGAGTCGCGACATGCATTGACCCTGCGTCGATGCACCGAGCATCGTTGCACCTAGCCGCGATGCACGTTGCAGACGACCTAGTTCATACGACAAGGCCAGAATAAAACAGCTTCGTCTTAAAATTGTCACGCCATCAGATCTCCTGTGTTCAGAGAGCGTTCCGCCAATTAAAAGTCTCGCACACTTAAATGTGTGAGAACAAATGGTCTAATTTTTGATGGTGCGGAAATATTTGTCATGCTATTGCGGGCATCCAATTTTAAAACGCTCTGCTGTAAGATGCTAACGCAAATAAACTTTTAATAAATAACGCAACTCGCTGAAATCGCATCTGCTCAAACAAACGAATAACCGTTTTGCAACGATACGTTATTTGCATTAAGCGGTTGCAATTCGCGTGACACTTTGTCGAGCAAAACACAACGAGGTTACTGCAAGTCGTTGAATGATGATGAGCATGACACAATCGGTCTGCTTATCGATAATTTTTGTTTGCATATAATCGGCACTTCTTTTTCATATAATCGACGTGCTGTACAGTTTGCTATCACTTTTTATACATACGTCAGTTTTATAATGAAATTATTAAACAGAGCGAATCTGTTAGACCAAGTATAATTAGACTCGATTGATAATTCAATATCGTAAAAATTCAAATAGTCTTGAATTTAAGCCATACAAATTTATAAAACAGCTATAATTTTTCTACGAGTTATTCTTCAAAAATTTCAAAAAATTTTCATCGTTCCATGGTATTGCGTGAAAAACAGCTTTCAATCAAATGAAAAAATCACTATTTTTTTCAACAAAGTATTATAATGTTTTTTTTTAAATTACATGTCTTTCACTTAATAAAAACTACTGTAGATAAATTAAAAATGTTGTCTAACATTTTCCAATGCGGTCATGATTTTGTGAAAAAATTTCTTTTTTACCATCAGACTATGCTGTTTATTTAGGATATTAACAACTGTTTAATTATAAGTAATCAATTTTCCAATATGAAAATCGTAATGCTGAAACTACATTTTCTACTTTATCGTTTCTTTATTATTTGTTACATTAAATGAATTATTATTTATTTTTGTTCAATTTCCATCATTGATTAATTTAAGGTTAATTTGATATCGAATTAACTTATCCTCATTAACTTTTTCTTAGTGTTTTTCAACAGTAAATAAATTATCTTGAAACAATTCATTAAACTCAATTTTCTCATTACCTTTCCTTCTAAGGTATAACCTTTTTTGTACTTTCCCTTTATTTTAACGACTTCTTTTTATCATACATCATGTTTCATTTTTGTTACAAAATTACAATTAACGTCGTTAAATCGACACTCGTAATTTTCAGGTGCGCGTTGCGTAAAGTGACATGTTTGCGCGGGAGGGAACAGAGCTGTAGGAATTTGTCCGTTTGGTCGTTGAATGAAAACATCAGCAATGTGACAGGTGCTGGCGGCAATATGTTTCCTTCATTTCGCCCTCTTTTCGTGTCACACCACACATTATCTTTTATTTTGTGCTCCCTTTTGCATTCATCGCCAATTTTTCTCGTCAAGCATCTGGATCTCGTCGTAACAAAGACGCGATCGTCCTCACTCCATTGCGACGAATGTTCTATGTCAAACGCGGTGATGCACGCTTGCTTATTTTTATTTATAGTGCATCTGTATCTCACGCCACTACGATAATATTGCCTCAACTTTTTCTCTATTTAAAAGATGTTAAATTAAACTAAAAACATTTAGATTAATTACTTTAACCATCAAAATTATGGACTTTTTAATAAAGAGAAAATGTAATTCCGAAAAATATATTTACAATTAAATTAAGAAAAATATGAATTTGTAAAATTATTTTACATTTAACAACTCTCCGAGGTATTATATTAACGAATGCTCGACATTTTGCACTCGCCAACAAGAGCTGCGGTGGTAATTTTAATTTTTCCTTGAATATTCATCCAGAAAGGAGTGAAATCAGCGGGGAAACCGGTAGAAAATGGCTCCTGACCCGGATACCCTTCGCAGTAACCCGACATTACCTAGCCGGCAAAATAATGATCGCTTCAAATTTTTTGCCAGACGTCATGCCTAACCTGTGATTATAGCTTTAATTATTTCACTAGGCGCGCAAAAGTCATTATGTCAAAATTAAGTTAACGGTGGTGGTGATGGTGCTCGAAATTCGTCGAATCGCGAGCGCGTACCCACAACTGGAGTATAAAACTTTTTCTCCGCTCGAAAATGTTTTGCAGTAATCACATCTGTCGGTGCAATTTTCTATATTTGATATCCGAGATACGTACGACTTATAGTTATACTGGTATATATTATGGCGTAGCACTGAGCAAAATGAGGAAAGGCAAAAAGGCAGCAGACACCTTGTTTATATCATTTTATTGAATAACGCACACGCCAATGAAAAATAACTTGTAAGAAATTACATCAGATAACCTTTGGCTGCAAATCAGAGCAACTATTTTCAACTCGATGCAAGAATAATGCAATCGAGAAGCGTTAAAAGTTGGGATTATTCATTGCCGGAGAGGCAATGAAAAGGAAAAGAGGACGAAATAACGAAAATAAAATAAAGTTTTGGACGATATTAATGGTTTATGGTGGCAAGTTCGTGTGAGTTATTCAACATACTTTTGGTGTGGTTTTGGAGACGAAATAAAGACCTGGAGAGTGCGGAATACAGAAAGTAGATACGCCCACGCAGTTGGGATCGATAGTATAGTCGTACCAACCCTTTCATTCGGGAGCCCAATCTTACAGCGAGATGAGAGCGAGACCGACCGGTTTCTGATTTCAATGTACGCCTGCGGTATAAAAAAAATGCGCCGGCATTCCAGCAGAATAGCTCGATGGCAAAATAGATACACCGGCATCGCATGCAGATTGCGAATACCTCTCGCTCTCATGAAGAATTTTGTAATGAAAATATGTAACTGCCTCGCAAACACTTGCATTTATTTTTATCGTAGATATCTGACCGACAATTTCTAAAAATCAATTTTTATCATTTGCGATTCGGTATTTTTATAGACGTTTTTATAGCTACTTAATTGCAAACAGGAATCTGCGAGTTAAAACTTGACCAGTAAAAATATACCAGACAGACATTATAAAAGCAGAATAAAAAAATTATAAATAAAAAATGTCTGTTAAAATAAATAAAACAATCTTTCACGTTTAAAAAAGAGAAAATGTATACACTCAATTTATGTATATCAAACTTGTTGAAAAAAGAAAACCAAACAAAAAAGTGCAATAGCCTACAAGGGAGAAGGATTTACGGGCAGTAACATGCGATCCGCGTTGGGAAACAAAAAAATTATATATACTGGCATTTGTACAAACTGTTGTCGACCTTTACGCTACATGTATATTTAATTATCCTTTCTGCTATCTCCCGTGTGTATATCGTCAGTTGATATATCTCATCCAAGTTTTGTTTTCGGTTCGAAGAAAAATTGCACGAGCCATTCCGTCGCAGAAATCACGCAAGTCGGCGTGGTTCTTAAGTTTGTCCGAGACACACCGTCTCTCTTTGGCCGCCTCTCATTTTTATTTCACACAAACTGCGCCGTGTTCGCGTCCACGCGTGAGTCATCGTGTTATCGACACGTCAAACAATATTTCTAAGGTTAACATAACCAGACATGTGCGTTATAATTTTTGACAACGTGTGCCCCAACCAGTTCCTTTTTTTGACGTTCGGGAGAGATAAAACTATCGACCATATTGACGGTTGGGAAAATTAACGAACTTGAACAGCGCGCGACGTCTGTGTATATTGATTCTGCTTATGCATAACTTATCGTCCAATAGGTAAAATATATTTAGCCAGTGTGGATAACGTTTGTTGATACAACGGTTTATTGTTACCGCAGTAGCTTCGTAGTAAATGATTGATCCTATTTGATGTATCTTTATAGCCAATGTACAATTACTCATGTCAAAAAAGAATATTCTCTCAAGAAAGTCAAAGAAATCGAATCGAAATTTATGACGAATAAGAGCAAAAGAGCAAAAGCTTTGCGCGGAGAAAGGTCAAGTCAATCAACTGTTAAACAAGTTCCAAAAAAAGATTGGCTGCTTCGGATTTTGTTTTCCCGAAAAGTCAATAGAATTTACTCTCCTACTTCTCGGCATGTGCTGTAAACGAATGAATGTAACGAATTAGTTAGAATCCGCTGATTGATACGTGATTTCATACGCATGCGCGATATCCGCTGATTTTTCAGTAAAATTTGTTGATTTTTCAGTGAAAAATTCAGATGCGCGATAACCGCTGATTTCCCAGTTTTATTCATTGATGGACCAGTAGACAATTTATCCGCTGATAAAATCAGTAATTTTTTCACTCGATGAAATTTAGAGAGTATCGATCATCACGCATCCGTCGTTTCTATGATTGGCGTGAACCGGCGCCTTAAATTCATTTATCATGAGGGTCTTTCCGAGTCGGCCAAATCGGTATTAGTGAACGATAAATCAACGTTTTTGTGATTCCTTAAATTGTGGTCGGATTAGGACTAGAGTTCTTTCTCGAATTTTCATCGTGTTACACATGACGGGAAAAATTTGTTTTGTTCGACACGCCAATTCGGAAATATATTTTCGCTGCAACAAAGAGAGCTTTTTGTTATACCGAATCATTTATCACAAAAGTGGGAGGAATAAACTTTGACAAAGACAAATTTTGAATGCGCGGAAGTGAGTGATGAAAAAAAAAACTCGATTTGTTCATAACATTCAGTTTTCAATTTAATTTTCTATTACTTGAAATGTCATACTTAAAAAACAAGGTAAGAGACATTTGTAATTGTGCAATAAACGCTGTTAATTCGCATTACGTTTCTGTTACGTGTGCCCTAACAGTCAGGACTAAAAGACGACGGTCTTGATTCGTGCGGTGACCGCAGCTTGGCCGCAGGTTTATTTATCCTCGCGTAAGTCTATTTCCGCACACGTAATGGCAGAGAAGCACGAGCTTTGATTTATTGACGCACCGGTGACCTATCCTAAGCGCAAAACGCATGTCATTTTGAGCTCTCGCAATGCGTACCTTTTGCACATGGCAAAAATATCCGCGACCGTTTTTATCCGTACACTTAAACAATATGGATGTTATGAAAACTCAGACCGTGTTTTCGTCTTTAGCTAATGTTTAGCCAAGGTCCACAATTTCTGTGAAATGAACTAAAAATAAATTGTAATCTTTTGTTTGTTAATTTCTATCTTAGGAATTAAATTCTGATTTTGTTGGATTAGATAAAAAAATTGATTCAAAAGTAATTCAGAAAAATATAGAAGAAAAATCTTGAAATTGTTTTCGACGATAATTTATTAGAGAATATTGACAAAGCGATTAGAAAGCGTAACCAGTGTCTGGCTGTTGTGATTTGTAATTCTTAAATGTTTTTTGCCGACGAAAATCCTTTTCTCGGTACAAAAATAGCTTGTTGCGAAGCGTAAAAAAGTCAACAACAAAAAATCAGTTTACGCTTCGTGTGTGAGAACATTTAATATTTGATGATAAATTTGATTTCGCGGGCCCCAATTTCGCAGCAAGTTCAAATTTACAGGATGAATTCTGAACACGTCGAGGAGTTTTATGAAAACTGATACTGGATTTTTCTCAAGTTGGGCAACGAAATTCAAGCAGATTATATAGTAGCGAATAAGAATCCACGGAGTAGACGCGCGACCTTTCTGGAATAATAAATGCGGATTTCGTTTCAAAAAAAGTCATTTATTATTTTCTTTGAAAATATTTTCATAAAAAGAACCGGGTATACCATTTCAGGATATAATTTCGTTATCTTGTCTCACGTAGTTATTATACTTGGTTGCCTGAAATTGCACTTGCAAACTTTCAGTCGTGAAAACATTTTTTATTAACTTGTGCCACATTATATGAATACGAAATCTTATCTTTCAATTAAAAGATTTATAAATTAATAAACTATTTTTAACGTTAAAATACGAACACTCATATAAAAATTGTCATTACAAGTAAAGTAGGCATGTCTGGTAGAGGGTGAACCACTGACCGAGAGGGAAGCACATCAGCGATAGGTTATCGAACGATACGGTCTATGAAATATATACAGAACAGAAGGCTTTACCTGTTCAGTATAAATATACACGACGTATAAACTTAAAAGTCTAAAAAAATTGTAATACAAATTAAATTCTATTCAACTTACTTTATTTTTTTATATCAAAAGTTCAAATGCAAACATGATTCATGCAAAAATTTGGATTATTTTGCATTCTTTAGTCATCTTCAAGACTCGAAGTAACAAATTTTAAAAAAAATCAATATCTGATGAAAAGTGAAATCTTTTTAATTTTTTTCCACTGTTCTGAATTGAATGCAAATTTTTTTGCAATTGAAATAATGATACCTGAACTTCCCATTCAACTTCCGTTTCATTACACAGAATCAAGCCCATCGAGCAACTTCGTCAAATGAAGACAGAGAACACAAAAGCGATAGAGACAACAGAGTGTTGCCTCCCCCGTGTGCGAGAACCTGCCACCGCATCATCGACGTAACAGCCTTTTGCCTCGCTGATGTTGGCAGTATTGATTTCAGGGCATAAAATAGATCGTGCGCTGTATTATTCAAGATGCGCTCTTCCACGTCGAACACTCTCGCGCTGGCGAGATGTCAACGCCAAAATTCAACTGACAATTTTACCGTAATTCTTTCGTCCTATAAATAATTGGTCGATGCATTTACTAGTCAGGATCATCGATAAACAGTATAGGGATGAAATTTCAATTTTAATTTCTTGTCAGTTGATTAGAAGAGGAAAAAGAAAAAAATTGAAATCTAAAATAAAACACAGTTTTTGCAAAAAAATAGAAGTTATAAAATACTTCATAACATAAAGTTTTATGATTGTTGGAAGATGTTTCTGAAAGTTGCGTAAATTTTTCATGAAACACATTAGATTGACAGGCACGTCGAAAAACCGCATTCGAGTCATAAGTTATAGATTGATTTCCAATACCATTCCCAACTCGATTCCCAATCAATACATGTTGCTGTCCGACTGCGGTGAGTATTAACATAATAATAACGACGCATCAAAGGAGGAGAACAATACAACTCGGATGGTGAATCAAATGGAATTAGCATAACAGACTTGGCTTTTTCTGTTAAAAAGAAGAGAGTATGGTCCACATACGGTCTAAATTTCAAGCTCCCGATGTGCGTAGCAAACAAAACGTTTGTTTCTATTCATCTCGTCACTTTTCTGCATTCATTATCGTACCTGGGAACCCATGCACGGTATCGATTTTCAACCAGATTCAATTGCGATAATGCGGAAGGAGAATTCCCACGAAACCTCTTTCACATCTCAAGTCAGCTTTCTGATTCATCGAAAGGAAATTTTTCTAGTAATTAAAGGCTCATTAATTCCCGAGGCCCGGACCACACAACTTGTCATCGACGAAGCCAGTGGATATTGCGGTTTGAACTTTAACCTCATTACGTGGCTCGGCGTCCAACTATTATGTCGCGCTAAGAAATTCGCTCCGATCGTCATTAGGCGGATACAGTTCGACCGCAGTCATTAATTTTTTCGCCGAGACTCCGCTCGTTGATCGCAGATCGATTCGAACTGATGTCCCTCTTCGTGTTTTCCATCGCAGATGACGAATTACAGAGAGAGCTTTGACTTTTATCTTGGCGATGACGGCTGGCGCTTGAAAATGTTACACATAACGAGAGACAGAGACATGCCAGGCGCAAGAAAAGTGAAGAGTAGCATGTCCGCGTAATAAAAGAAGTCGCTCTCGGTCTTGGAAACATACGCGACTCAGAATATCGAGTCACATATCACACGTAACGTGAGCCGGCTTTTCGTCTTCGTGTAATTTTATTGTTTGTACTTAGTGTAACAGATCTCGTATAATTGCGTTCTTCTCGGGAGTAAGAAAATAAATAAAAAACCGCCAACAACAAAGTTGGGTTGAATTTTTGCAATCCCGAGATGTTGCATTTCTGGAATGCAAAATCAAATGCATAACGAATTGCACATTTCTGTAATCAAACGTCAGAATTTAAAAAAAATAATTTCTCTTGAATGTATATTGTTTATCGAAATTCAAAGTTTTCTTGTTTATTTTATTTTCTAAATCATCATATTTAAATCTTGTATGTCAAATTCCTAAGAAATAAGGTTTCAGTCGCGGTTAAAACATTGTGCTTTGGAGTGTACACCTAGAACCTGACCTAACTTGTCTCAAGTCAATATAACGTGTATTCCGGTTTATTTATTTATACGGCTGTGAGTGCCTCTCGCTTGCTTTCTCCAGGTGCAATTAAAAGCGACAGTGAGAGCATATGTAATTAAAACCGTGCCAATTACAAAATCTTCTTTCCTCGGCAAACACGCGCTAAAACAAACACACGAGTGTTAAGTTTTCGTACAGAAAGCCATGCGAAAGTGAAACACAACCGTTGTTCACTTCCTTCAATCAATAAAGTTTCAAAATGTTAGTTTTAGCGAACTTAAAATATCTTTTTAGGTTCGTCTTTTCTTGTTTTAAATAAAATTACAAATTAATTAATCATAAATTTTGTTTCAACATAAATCAAAATCTTTTTGATTCATTTGTTCAATCCTTTATTTTTTTGTATACATTTTTGCGTCCCAATAAATCTTGATTAGAGCGCAGTGTATAACGATGGCAAAAGCCGCTGAATCTTCTCATTGTCTGCGATCCCAAGAAGCTTGTCATTCGCGCTCACGTGGACCACAATACCGACCACGAACAATGTCGTTATATTAGAATCAAGATAGTGGAAAGGGTTGGACGCGTGAAGGAGTTCAAAGACGAGTTGATGAAAATGAAACGTTGATCATTGTGTCGTGCCGAGGTACTGATTTAGCACACCATTATGGTTGTTCAAAAGTTTGATAGTGGAAATTTTAACAAAATTGAATCGCATCATTTTTAGTCAAACAAATAAAAATACAAAAATCACAAAACCTCACAGTTAAAAAAAGTTCATCGGTTTTCTTGAATCTAAAAATAAAAAATCCGCTTGGATGTTTTTCATTTTTGTTACAAAAATTTTAATAAAAATGAAAAATCCAAGCGGATTTGAAGGATCGTCTAAAAATGGCCTAGACCATGAAGACTTCTTAAATCAAGGTGACTTTGATGTTGAAAGCATACGTGATCTTGGCAATTTAACACCCCAAGAGATTACATTTGACCGTCAAAATCGAGACGTGAATCAGCAGCTGCATAAATATCTGGATCAATGTGACCAGAGTTAAAAGTTCCACGTGGAACTGCATTCTGGTCCATGCAGACGGACCCCTGACTGGTGTCCACTCTGAAATCAATGACGCAAGGGAGAAAACTAGAAAGACTCGATGGGGCGCTTAGAAATAGTTGCGTGATCAAAGACAGTCTTTGACAATGGTCATGCTCTGGGAACGCTGGCGCTTTCAATCTCAACTAACACAATTTTAGCGGTCAAAAATGACTGATTTTCACCATCCAGTTAACTCGCCGTTGATTTAACATTCAAATTATTATTAGACTTCAGATGTTCCACAATACCCAGTTGATCAAATTTCAAGGGGACGAAAAATCCATTCAAAATGTCAAAATTCATGCACAGAATAGTTTGGGTTTTTTTTTTTTTTTTTTTTTTTTGAATTACAATAATCTTAACGTGTACATAAATATATAGATTTGCACAATGAAGAACTTCCTGCGAAAAAAATTCATCTCACGGGTTGTCTTTCATGACTGACCGACTTGAAAAAGTAAACATCCGGGATTAAGTTATATTTTTCATATCGCGTTGTTGAATTGCTGAAATGTTAATAGTTATAATGAAGGGTGAAATTATAAGGATTAAATTATTGGTTATCATAAAAATTAGCCTGATTGACATACAGGTTGAAACGTGTGTACGTTGCGTGTAAGGGTGCGTATTTCGGAAAATGTAGAATCAGCAAGACTCGCTGATCACTATGATTTTTGTAATTGTTTTTAAAACTTTCACAATGTTTTATCGGAAGTGAAATATTTTTGATGGAAATTCATGGTGATCCACGAAAATTATTATAATTTTCAAAACTGATCATCCTTTTTCTGTCATCCTTTTTTTATAAAACCGATATTTTTCAAACCAAAAAAAAATTAAAAAAAGCTATTTGGCAACATTAAATGAAGGTAATCATCGATTCAATTAACTTTATCTTTCGTGGCATTAAGCGACTGCAAACAACGTTGAAATAAAAAATGATGATTCCCAAATTGGGTTTGACATGGGTTAAAAGGAGATTTTAATTCATGAATTAAATGTGCACTTTTGCATCGACAATGCCAAGTGAACGAGTGAAACGCGCATTCATGTACGATCGTTGCGAGTTTACGGTATCGCTGTGTGCATGCACACGACAACGAAGTTGGTGGGTAGAGCAAGTATTATGTGGATTCAGGTCACAAAACAAGTGTCGCAACGCGACCGAGTACGATGAAGAATCAGGGCCGTACGCCACAGGAGAAAGGTGCGATCGGTTTTCCGAAATGACGCGACGCTTTACGTTATTGGAGCTTGACGAAATGCTCAAGTTTCACGTTAATTGACACGAAAAGTGAACGTCGAGATCGACCCTTCATTCAGCAATTTACACCTTCTTTACAATTTTTTTTTCCAATCAAATTTTCTTATTTTTTATTGTTTTTCATATATTACTTTTTTATTTTAATTCATTTGAACGCCAGGCGATATTGGAAAACTATAGGATAACCATAAGATAATGTATTACAAAGTTTCAGCGACTCTACAAAGTGCGAATTCATTGGCTGCGAAGTTTATACAAATGGAGAGATGATCGGAATATCAATAAACTAACGGTAAAGAAAAAACTCCCCAGGAATATAAGCGAGAGGACGCTGGCGGCCTCTGAATCGGCGAAAAATCGCGCCTTTGGCATTCTGTGCCGCGAATCAAGGATGCCCATTGGTAACGGTGTGCACAAGCACGAACACTTTGTTGATGTGTGTGTGTGTGTGTGTGATTCCGTCGACGATTCTAAGAAAATATTTTAGCATGCAAATGGCGTTCCCGTCGATACACGAGCACTCGAGCGACACGAAAGATTCGTCACGTAAGAAAACGAAAGATGGCTGCTTTCGGGCTCTGATACACTCCTTTGCTTATATATTTTAGAGTTGCGCATTTTATTCGACTCCTTGTGTACGAATAGTTTCTATTTGTTCCGCGCAATCGTGACAACTGTTTTTCCATTGCAGGCTTAGGCAATGAAAGTATACACGAGAAGTATATATGGAAATGGAGTGAAAACTAATAGGATAATCATCACTTGCATGCGGCAAATGTCGTTTTAGGTCTTGTTTCAACCACTTGAAAGTATTTCAATATACAGGATGATTGGTACAAAAAATAACCAAGGTTAAAAGATGGGGCAACTGGGGTAATTATGACAGGTGGGGTACATGTGGCAGTACCGAAATTGCATTTACAAATTTATTTTTAATTAGATTCATTTAATTTAATTTAAAAGTAACGTTATTTCAGTGTCACAATTATCCAGGGTGTCAAAATTATCCGAATTGTAAAATTATTCGAGTCTGAATTAATGATATCAAATGTCTTGCAAGAAATTTGCAAGATCATATTTGTGAGTCAGGTCAAGTTCAAAATTATAACTCAGTGTCAATAGTTGGCCCAGGTGGAAATGAATGAACATTGTATTATTTCGTTGGAGAAATGTGTGGCATTCTGTCGGTGCCTCACGAGTGAAAGTAGCGACAGTATAAACAACGTTGCCGAATGCTCGGCAATAATCGTAAAGCGCGGTTGGCGCATGAGAGACAAGAGCTTTACGATGCTGAAGGAATGCTCCTCCTAGCTCGCGACGATAAAAATCACGCCACACTTAGGCCACGAATCATTGCGGCGTTTTGCGATTGACTGTTTTATGATGCATAAAACTGAACACGGAAGTCGCCCATGACAGACCGTTCGAAATTGGAATTCGCGCCGCGGCTTCTGCTTTCTTTTCAGTTTGAACATTTGAGCTGAAAACGATCTGTGAAAACGTTGAAACTCAATAGAAGTTTTTATAAGCATGAAAAGTAGTTCTCACCTGTATCGTCTTAGCTCCTGGTTAATCCCACGCGACCTAATAACGATCGGCAAAACACATTAATCCTCACTAGTCAACAGTCCCGTACTTTTTTATGAAGAAACGTCGCACTAATATCCACGCTAATCAACAATACGAATCGCTAAACTATCGGAGACTCCAGAATGATTATAAATATATCTGTTGTCTGCAGGTACTCAATTGTCCTGGTTCCTGATGAGCTTCAAGAGACGTCGCCGCGCTGACACTGGTCGAGGGACACTTTGGCGAACAAACGTTTTACGTGCACCTAAACTTTCCGTCGCGCAAACTATTCTTTAATCGCAAATATAGAAACTTTGAATATATATCTTGGGTTGCATATATTTATTCTTCTATATATAGATGTATTTATGACACTGGTTGACCGGACCTGCTTAGACTCAATCTCAAATCTGCCATCTGCATTTGTATAGTCAACTTCGCAGTTGCATCAGGATCTAGGCACTATTGCGCTGCGTGAAGGTAAGTTTGAAGGTACTCGTAGGTTTTATACATTTATATCGAGGTATTTATTTTTCAAGGTAGTAAGTGAATTTCATGTGTATACGTAGATGAGTTATCGCGTCGATGGGGAAAAAAAGGTGCGCCTCCAACTAGGCAGGGCGAGATCAATCGTCTGCGCCTTCGGTTCTCTCCTCGGTTCTTTTGTTTCCTCGTTATGCCGGTTCTGTCTGGCGATCAACCGCTAGCCCTTATCAGCGGGGGTTTTTGGCAAGGTCACAAGTCGTTATCACCTCTTCGTATTTCCTCGGTCAACCACATAGCCGCGAATCTCTGAGCCGCCCTCCTCCGCCGGGAGCTCAAGTTTCAATACCATCTGTAAAAGTAGAAAAAAAAACTTGATTAGTTTCATTAATTTTATTTCCTGGCTGACAATTCAAGTTCAAATTTGTAGCTTCAATTGTACGGGCTGCTTCAGAATAGAATGTATTATGAGTTTTGAGTTTTATTTATTGTATTACATTCGAAAAAGGAAAATAATCGGTTCGAAATATCCAATTATAATTTAAACACTCAGAATTTATGTCATTCCACAACTGCAAATACAAAATGTTTTGGCCCGCAAAAATGTTATCACATTTCACTTTCCTGCCAGATAATATCTCTTGTTATCTGGTGATCGCAACTTTAAAAAAATCATACGTGTATTAATCACTTTTTTATCCCCCGTGGAATCATAGCAGTTCCACAGAAACGTTTCATTATTAATCAATCACGGCGGAAAGTCAACAATAAATACTCATCACCACATGCGAATACGCTCCCAGCGCGTAAAACCTAATCTCTGAAACATCGCTTCGCACATTTAATTGCAAACACCTTTGGGTACACCGGCAGAGCGTTACGCTGCAAATGATATACTCGTAGTGTATATGTTCGACCGGTAGTGCGGTGCGTATCCCTGATGCTTTTTGCTGCGATTTACTCCCGCCGCAACTAACAATCAGACCCATTAAAGTTTCAGTTGCCTCAGTCAAATGGTCTCCTCCACATGTATAATTAATTACACATTACTCTCAAATGATTGTCGCATTAATTCACAGAGTACGTAAGACTGATGAACATTAAATTACTGTCATTTATCTTCACTCTACCATATACACTTTGACCAAAATTTTATTAAAAAATATCATTTCTTTGCATTTCAAGTTCTTCATTTAAAAAAAGCAACTGGGTTTTCAACTTCATCATACGGTTGAATGATTTTATGTTAAATGAAACTATTTTTATTTGATATTCAAATGAAAATTTTTATTTCGATCATCTTAAAAAAGCAATTTTATTGAACGTCGTCTTACAGTTGATTTAAATTTCTGTGGAGTAGAGACAACTCCGTGATACGACTGAATGATTCAAAGTTAAATTATTTTTATGTACGCAATATAAAAGGTAAATGTTCATAAATTTGAAAATTCAATATCATTAAATAAAAGTTGATAATTACTCTGAGCAATAATTATTTTACAGTTTTTATATTGTTTTTTTTATCCAGTGAATGAAAAAAATATGACGCAAAATAAGAGACAGTGTTTGTTTACACTGTCGTGCGTCTCACTCTTGATGAACATTGCGTTCCGTTTAAATAAGAAATTGACATTTTCTTTTATATGTTGCAATAGCCGTGTGTGAAATGTACAATTAAATGTACTTAATATTCGATTTCTTTATCCAGATTTAAAAAATATAATTAGAATTGTTTTTTCGATTGCACATTATACTATTGTATCTTTGTTTCAACCTGTTAGGTGACTACAATCAACTGTTTTTAGAATTGACTCAGCTCCCTGGCAAGGCTGAATTTTTCACATATTACGACTGTTTTAAACAAACTATGGGGGTGGATATATCCACCTCCTATATGAACTGTATTTCAGTTGAGTCAACATACTATTTTCAGTGTTTTTTTCAATTTTGTTTGATTACATTTATTGTTTCGAATGCATGTTTGTTCGTTTTGTGTTTTGTTTTGATTATTTGTTTTTTAATGTTTGTTACTTATGTGTGTTATTAATTTATTTTGTGTTTTGTTTGTTTGCTGGCGAAAATGAAATGCTACAAATATTTTAGATTCACGAGTAATATTATATTTTTAATGCCGCGTCTTGTCCCTCATCATTGACAGTACTTTGGTCTGAGAGTGTACGGCCGACGACGCACACAAAGCCACACTTCCCGTATAGGTAATGCGTGTCACGAAGCCATGCAACGTAACGCGGTCACTTGCATGTGTGCATGCACTTTCGCATGTTCCCAACATTGTGCGCCCAAGCGTGCAAAATAACGTAGACAATTACACGGGAAGGAAGGGACCCGGACCTACGTCAACATCGTCACCCCCCGAGAGCTGAATTCTTGTACGCCTGAAATTCTCTCGTTAAAATATTTACGGCCAAGTCGCGCGCAGTTAAAGAACACTCGTTGAGCTTCAACGAGAAAGAGAGGAAGAGAGACCCCCGGTTATTTTTATTTCGAACATGCAAATGCACCCGCTTGGTTTAAAGTGTCCTTAAACTGTATCGACTGTTTGAATGCGCACAGATGCTCAAACGTAGGCTTTTTCGTTTGCGTTTTAATTTTGCTTCCTTTTTTGTCATAATTAACGTTACCAAGTATTTGACAGGTTTTTGCGGCAAACGAAATTTGCCCGAAAATCCACCACTTCCGGTAATTCAAATGCGGAAGAATGAATTTTACGAATGGTTAATTTCGCGTGTGCGCAGTTTATTTTTATTTTTATTATTATTTTTTTTTAAACGTGCAATTACGCCCGGTGGTTCCTAATGAAACATACAACCCCCTCCGTGATGAAAATTAAAACGAACTTCTCGCGTAATTGTTGTTTAGCGGACGGGTTCATTGAATACATTGATTACAGTTTAGCGAGACCTGCAATTTCGGTCGGTACGCTACGTACTCAAGTACGTTACGAGTTAATTCGCTTGACGAAATAAGCATTCAAAAGACGACGACGGCTAGGAAGACCACGCTTCCGGACAGATGTCTATGCTCATGCGTGCGTGTAAGAATATAAAACATGACGAGGCGAGTTATGAAATACAAAAAATAGAATGCAAAACAGTTTTTGCGAGTTTTAGATTCAATACTTTTTTTAAATTTTTAGATTATTTATCGCAAATTTAATTGACAGGAAAACTTTTCACACTCTACTTGTTTGTGTCTATAAGAAAAATAATTTATAAAAAGACTTAAATTCTTAAACAAACGTTTTATTAGAAGGAACGCTAAAATACTGTGTTATCTTGATTCAAGTGAATTACTTTATAAAGTTGTACAGTGACTCATTCATCACGTTGAAAACATTTTTAAAAATATTTTTTGAATTTTTCATAACAAAAACAAAATTTTACTATAACTGAAAAATATATCAAATACGAGACTTTTCACGTTCAGTCAAAGAAACGGTTGAACAACTGGTTTCTGTTGTTTAACTTGCGATAAAGCAAGTTTGGGTTGATTATTGCAGTGGAATCGCACAGTAGTCTGTGCAAACACAACGAGATACTAAAACGGTTGATCGCAAGCTGCGAATGGCAGTGACACGTCATTAGAAACGTCATTGTTTATGGCGGTGCGTACACGTACACACTATCCGCCAGACAAGGTCATTCGTAAGTAGCTCAAGTTCAGTCGATGGTATTGTATTACGATACTGGCTGGCCTCTTCATTTCTATCTGCCCGCCTGCGCCTTTATTTCTTAAGGTATGCGCATCAAGATTACCCCACATCCTGGCACTGTCCATACCTCGCGATACACGTCTCACTACTGACCAAGTGCAACCTCCTCGTCCGCGCCACAGACATTGTATTTATTCTGAGAAATGGTAGTCAAACAGCCGATAGAGTCGCGGATTGTGGGAACGGGCATTCAGCTGGAAACTTTTATCGCATGCATAAAATTATCCGATTTGATATTTCGCGATTACCGACGGGGCTTAGGAGTTCTATGAATTATAGGAATATAATTTGTGTCCGGAGAAAACACTATGATAATCATTTTTTTCGGATTGCGAAAGAGGCAATTTCAAATGTCAGAATGTTGAGCGTGAAAAGTGCACTTTATTTCTTGCTTATTAAAGAGTTATATGACATACATTCTTATGATAATCGTGATAACTGTATTGAAATAAGAATTTATCAGTGATTATTAGTCGAGATGCGAGTCTTATCGCAACTTATCGTAAATCAGTATCTTCGGTGTAAGTCGCATGAAATAAAAAAATGTTAAAGAAAAAAATTTTTTTTTCAAAAAACGAATTGAAAAGGTACAATCTACTATCTTACAAGTGCACAGAGTATTCTTGGCGATTGAAAGGAAGACAAGCAGAGGGAAGGATGTTCGTGTACTCTCTGTTAGATAACAAAATCCCCCGCATTGAAATTATTTGCACCTGATGCATTTAATTTGGTCATATATATCGTTATACATAAATACATAAACGATTGCACGGTCATTACTAATGCAAATAAACGACTTTTAGCATGCACACATTTTTATTATCCAACCGCCAGTGCGTAAACAAGTCATTCGTCCTGAGAATACATTAATACTGTTTTGAATAGTTTGTTGCTATAAATTTGCCACTTTAGATACTTTGATTGTTTTCAATTATCGGCTTTATGATATAAGTGAATTTAAAAGTTGAGTGAGAGAAAGAAATGAAAAACAAAACTAAAAAAAAAATTTTAAAAGTGAAAATGAAAATTAAAAAATAAGTAATGAAAAAGAGTGAAAAATTAATGCAAACGTTTGCAACTAAGAGAACGCTCCTTTCTTGTTGATTACATAAGTCACCTCGTTCCTTTCGAGGTTTCCGCGCGAGTGGATGGCCGAGCGACGAGTCATGTTTCTGTCAACGTCATCGCAGATAATCGTTTTCGTTCAGGCAATGCAACGCCCGAGAAAATGTCTCGCTGCCAAGATTTCGTGGGCCGGCGTGTAAAATCAGACACTCGCGTTTCGGTGACAACCAGTACTTAAGATTGTCACAGATCGTGTATCCCGCGTTTGTTTCCGTTGCAACCCATGTATAAACGCGAGCGTGAGCATATATGGAAGTTTGAATAACTCTCGCTCATTTCAACGCGATTTTTTTGGCTCGCGACCGTCACGTCTCTACAGCAGAGTGCATTTTACACTCGAAAAAACATGTCCATGTTGATCAATCCGATACGACAGGAATTTATGCAACGAGGTACAAAAACCTATTTTAAAAAATCTCACTTTACATTCATATTTTCAACATTATCATATGATACAATAAAAAAAAGAGATAAGCAAAATTTATCAATCTCAGTGGAAGATCTTACTCTTGAAACAGAAGTTACGATCTATGAAAAATGCACATTCCTATGCACATTGGCAACCTATAATCGAACACGATGCAGTTTTCAATGCTCAGTAATCAGCGGAGCGAAATCGAAAAGTCGGGTTCGGTGGGAGAGAGAGAGAAGAAGGACAAATAAGTGGTGACGGACATGCAATCAGAGGTGGGATCGATAATGCACGCGCTTCGAAAATAAACTGACCTATACCAACGGCGGTGTTGCTGCTTCCGTCGACTGACCCCAAACGCGATAAATATTTACGCGGCTATCGAGCAGATAAACGATGCGACGAAGCGCACGGTGCAAGTTCACGATTTCACGGCCCGCCAGACATCAAACGCCTGGTTGCGACCATTCAATAAAGCTGATGAAAATAAAGAGGCAAGAGGGAAGGTTGAGAGTCCGACGCAAATGGTAAAACCAATTCATTGACGACGCAGATCCGAGTCATAGGTGCTATCAAGCGGATGGAAAACCGGAAGTCGCTGGACAGGTGGCCACTTAAGCCAGACATTCACAATGTACTGCGGGCACTTATGTCAGAAATTGTTCTTTTCTAATAGAGCGCATAAAGCATACGCTACGCACGCAATGAAGTCATCAATTTCGTCGAACTTTTTTTTCGGCGAAACAAATGTTTCCTTTCGTCGGTCAATTGATGCTAGACCGCCTGCGGATAGTTCCAATAGATTTCATCCTACAAAACACCTGAAGTGCGCTATAGAGATAGTTTAATTGTTCTATTATATTACCTGGCTGGAAAACGTCCGCCCGATAGAGCCGAGCACTGTACTACCTCGACATAAAGCAAACGCTTACACGCTGAGGAATATAAAAGTTGTTCACGTTGAACTTCACACGTTTCGCGCGGAGTTTATTATAAGCTCTCCTTTATCTTGTACTTTTATCACACAATCCCTGCCACAATCATTCGATAAGCATCTTTTCGCTTGAGCTCGTATTCTTATCGAGTCATTAATTCACAGCCAAAAAAATGCGCTGAAAAATAAAAACATTTCAGACGCAAAAAAATAAACAAACTCGCGTCTACGACGATTTAAAAGGAACAACGAAGAGCGCAAAAATTATTCAAGTTGAGGGTGCATTCATGTTGGTGAAAAAAAAAAACCGTGGTTGCTCTCTGCTACGTGAGCATTTTTATCATCTCTCGCAGTGACGCACGTGTGCGCTTCAATGAGATTGAATACACGTGCGAAACATACGCGAGTTGTCTAGCGGCGCGACGATCACAAAAAAGTGGAAGCCGAGGGCTCGACAATGCGAGCACAAGAAGTTGTTTTCGGTGGACGAAAGAGAGGATGCGCGACGCAATTTTTTACCTGATACATATAAAATTAAATGCACACACATTTTGTTTTTGTCTGAAACATGTATTTTGATTTTCATTTAAGAATTACTCGCCTTAATCATACGATGTATTTTTATTTGATTTTTTTACTTGATTTGTAATCAGTTTTTTAGATCTCAAATTAATTATCGCTTTTCATTTTTGTCAAATTAATGGGTATGCCAAATCAGAAACAAAAGAAATATGATCCTGCAGTCTACAAAGAAAAACAAAGTGTTATAAGTAGCTCAAATATACACACGCACCGTGTCAAGATTTATAATATACTTTGAAGTCTGAGAGAACGCGAAGTAATGGGAGATTGATATTGATCTCGGCAATTAGTGTTCCTGTGCAAATAACGCGCAAACAGTTTCTAGATTTCTTATCTGGGAAAAAACCAATACGAAGGAGTAGGATTCGCGTTTCGACGGTCTTATACTTACTGAAATAAAAAATATTTTCACCAATAAGAGTAAATCGCTCACTCGTGGCGGTAAAATCAAAACATATTTAATCAAACGGGTCTATCGTAAAAAGTGGTCACATGATAGAGGCACACATTTTTCGAGCCGGTAATGGCGACACTGGGTGCTCGAGGCTTACATAGTTGGAGCTATTTAAATATAATAACCCCTCCGAGATATAATTATGTTTGTCGAAGATTAATGTTGATCTTGACCAGAACGTTATTACGCTCTGGTACACGCTCTATTACGACATCAGACAACGACGGTGCAAGAAGCGTTGCGATGAAAAGAAGTTTGATTAAAATACGACCGGTTTAATTTTGTCGTCGAGAGGCGAATCAAATGGCGCGGCGATATCGCGTAAACATAAACTATCGCACGGTTGTTTATATTGATGTCAATTAATTTATGACCGTTATCATATCTTAAAGTAGTTATAGTTCCCAGGTTCTGCTCGTCTCTAAAAATCTCTCTTTTTATCATTCCGAACAAAAGTGACCTTTTATTTTAAAACATAAAATTAAAGCAAAAGAAAAACGTTTCAAAAGTCTGGACAAGATGAAAAATAATTTTTGTGAAATTAATCACCACTTTCTGCAGTGATTCTGTCTACTACGGAATTATTTCTAATTTTTTCCAATTGAAAAATCGCGTGAAGTGCGCGAAACTTTTGATCGATTAGCTTCGGCTGCTTTTTTGCTTATCAACTTTTCGCTCCATAGACTTTCAATATAGGTCATTATCGTTTATTATATTACTGATTGATCACAATGACGCAAAAAGTTCTCGCGAAAAGAAATCGGACAGGGAAGCTTGGAAAAGTTTGTTTTCGTCAGACAGTACCATAATTGACCCTCTATCGTCGGAAAGAAAACTAAATTTCACGCTTGCGCCGGTATAGGTGCGCCCCGATTTTTTATACTTCCATTTCGCGTGCCGATTTTTGTTGGCATTGGTTGCGGAATTTTCGCGAGCTGTTTGTCTTTCGCATGCAAGAGGCCTCACTGTATAATCCGTACCGTGTGGTTCTACACATTTTCCCACCCCTTCCGACCCATCAATTATTCATTGCACGTCGCCAATACGAAAATCAGCACTCCTATTGTACCAGCCTGGCTATGCAACGCAAACATTTACCGTAACGCAATATATTCCTCGCAGATGCATGCGCCTCTCTTTTTCATAAATCATACTGGCCGGTAAATGTGTCACTCGAATCCATGAGGAAAAACTTTTTTTTTAAGCTGCGGTCATAATTGCGTGATTTAACAAGCGGTTGGGGATATTTCAAGCAGGTTGGCGATTACGCAAATTATATTTGAAATGGGATATATAAATCATTATTTTGTGACAATGTTATGAGAAATTTTGAATTACAATGTTTCGCAAAAATTTATTCTTGTGTCAGAAAATTGCATGACTGATATTAGGTGGTTTGTAAGCATAACAGAGTTTTGCTAATATCTTCACATCCAATATAGAAGAATGCGAAAATAGATTTCAAATGTTGGCCGATGACTGATGCATTTGCTTGGCGTGTGCGAAACCCAACTTTCTACTTTGCATCATGATTGAATGAATTCGTCTATCGTAGATTAGTTTTTTTTCAACGGTATTCATACAGGCTATAAATTTCCCTCTGCTAAAAATTTCGAACACTTAAGATGCTCAATTCACATTGCTGACTTAAATATTGATTATTAGAGTGTGAGTAAATTATAAACTCTGCTTTTAATAAAACACTTGATCGAAAGTTTTGATTGACATTTTGATTGACAACTCGCAGAAACTGAAAAACATGTTTTACTACGCCGTAAAGATTGAAACATCAAGGAAGCAAAATTTTAAAACGTTCTGACAGTCTAACCGGAGGGACCAATTTCTACACAACGTGTAAGCCACGCTGCCAGTGCGACGACATTGGAGGCCACATAAGTGCACATCGATAATGCACCCGTTTATCAGACTAGGGAATAGCAAGCCGAATGTAAAACTTTGCAGTATCGATTACCCGTCTTTTCTAATTCAGTTCACGACCGTTAATAATTGTCGCGTCATGACGTGACCACTAACAGAACATTTCAACCTTCCTCACTATCAAAAAACTTATTGAGCACGTTTCATGTGAAATTCTGATGGATATTCAAATTTATTTTACGTTAAAACTCACAGGGCTGTGCTATTATATATTTATAATATAAATTTGAAATTTAATGAAGATGAAAAAACTGACGATAAAGAAATTTTTGAATTTGAATTGAAATTGAACATAAAGTTTGAAATTGTGTCTCAGTATATACACTTTTTTTTTTTTTAATCAAAAAATTTATGTTTCCAAAATATATAGACTGCAAATTTTGATTGAATTGTTTGAATTAGATAAGCTTTATTTAAAATGACGGTTTATTTCGATTACATTTGCTATTCTGAATAGATTGACTACTTGTGAACAAACAGTATCACTAGATTGAGCGAACTATTTTCAAGTAAAGCCTCGTCGAACAAAAAATTATCAACCGAACCAATTATCGATAGCTAATATTAGTTGAGCGAAAAGGTTCCGAGATCAACATTGGGCAAAAGAAGTTTTTAACGTGACAGACAAGCTGCAAAGAACAAACTTTGGAGGCGGAGTTTGGCAAACTTCCCTCACATTTTTAATTCCCAAAGACTTTTTTTTCAAACAGTAAACTTTCTGCGAAATGTTTATCGCATTGAAAATAGCTCATTTGTCAAAAGTTTATTGGCTTTTATTTTTCTTAAATTCTCAAAGCCTTTTTCAGTAAATCAGCCAAAAAACGTTGGATTTGATTTATGAATAAAATTTAATTGATGATGTAAAACTTGTTGATGTTAATAATCAATATGGACGAACAGTGCATCCGTGATCCGCGCTATCATTATTACTTAAGAGACATCATTACTTCAGAGACATTAACGTTATAAAAGTAACATTCATTGAAATGTGCGATTGACCGTCGTCATGTTATCTAACACAGCACATGTCGTTCCACTGTTTCTTGTTTACGTTCTGCTGCAGTGTTTACACGCAAGTAACTTTTAATGGAATCGTCATCGAGAAGAAAATCAATGAAACGCGGTGTACACGACATGGCAAGAGTAATTTGCAGTTGTCTCAAAGGCTGAAATATATACGTTCCAACAATAACAAGCGTTATTTAAAACTTCGCGTTTTTCCTATGCATCGAGAACCTAGAAAGTACAGAAAGCGATAGTTGTTTTTTTTTTCATAAACAACGTACAGAAATTTGTAAACGTGCCAAAACTGTGGAAAAAAGTCCGAGGTTTACTCTAACTAATGAGCTGTTGATACAATTTCAAATTCCACTCGGTGTTTCAGTTACGAAATTGAAGCAAAATTGTCGAATAAATTATTGAACCAAACGTAACTTTTCGAACAGATGCAGTCCATTTGTGAAATATAATTGAGTGAAAATAAAAAAAGCTGTACGATAATGTCTAAGCAGCGTGAAGGCAGACTATTTCTGAAACACTTTTATTTATCCTCAAACAAAATGACTTGAGCGGCGAAATTGAGAATTTAATGAAATTTCGCAAATCGTTATTTCGCTCTTTCTCCGTGGAATGCAAACACATAAAATATGATTTCATCATCGCGCCGGAGCACTTTGAGAGCGGTAACTAGCTAAAATGCATCGTTTGGAAATTCAACACCCGTCTTACAAATGTATTCCTGTTTCGTCGAAAGGGTGTAGCCCTCGCAAACAAAAATCCTGTGCGTTATTCTGTGAGCCGCTTCTAAGGGCGGGTCAGTTTTTTCAGACCACAGGGGTAAAGCTTGCTTTGGGCTCTTGCCAATTAGAAAGATTTGGCACTCGCCTCGTACAATTCTATTTGTCGCTTGGTTTCAAATTTCTTGCCACCAAGTTTTATTCTCCTTCGGCTCAACGCTTCTGCTCATTTTAACATTCGCACGATGATGCACTTTTGAAAATTCACTTGAACCGAGTGAAACAAGGTTCAATCTTGTACAATTTCAAGCCGTCTTCCTCCTTAGTCGAGTCCTTAGTTTAACAAATTAAAAGAAAAATACAAAAAGGCCACTTTTGCTTCCAGTAAACTAATTCCAAAGTGCATCAACAAAGTGTCCTCATTTACAATATTTATCCAAACTTAAGAATCCAATCACGTTTGAAACAAAACGAGAGAGACAATTCCCTGCTTGAAGCGACTGTTGTCCTCGATATATTTTGGGCTTTCATCGTGCAACTTTTTTCAACGAGAAGGACGTCGGTAAAAGTACAGTGGCCGCACATTCACCGCTATTTTTCTTTTAGACTTTTTACTACGGAAGTTACAAAATTTGTTCGAAACTTGACGACGAAGTTGTAAAAGAAAACATAACGTAAGAATTGAGTTTACTACAAAACGTGCTCGAAGTTTGCATTATTTACAATGAAGTTATTCGCGGTGCTCGAAGCGCCACGTGACTTTCGCTTTCTCAGTTATTCATGTTCATGTTTTAAAAAATCGTGATAACAATTATATGAATAGAGTCGCGAGTTACTGTACTATGTCGGCTGATTACGTTGATGCTTAGAGCGATAAAACGAAGATGTTTACTCTCTTGTATGTGGGCCAAAGTATACGTGACCTTGATTGAAGCTAAAGATCGTGTTGATATAATTTAGTTACTTAACGGTTCAAATACACAATGTACATTTATTATCCATTCTCTATCGATAGGCATCTTAAAATTTAACGATAAAGTCCAACCAGAAGACACGATTTGTAATTCACGGTTACCTCGGTGTACATAATTACATTTTTGTTTCGAAGAAATCCACCGTTGCAGGATTTGATGAAATATTTTTGTGATTATCATTAATAATTCTATCTTATCTGCACGTATCGAGATTTAATATTCGATCTTTAATATTTTAATCATAACAACTGAATTATTCTAAATGCAATCAGAATGATACGCAATGTTGATTAGATTACCCAAACGAAGCGGTAATTATTGTAGTAGAAATTTAACGTGGACGTCCACGAAAGTTAACTGCGGCATCATTACGCTTACCTATGAAAAACTGATTTTTTGGCCATGATAAGGAAAACAAATTGGCTAATTGGTGAAAATTTTAATTTTTACAAGTTTGATACAGCAGCAAGTTTGACGGACTTTCATCATGGTTGTCTTATCTGAACCTGATCTGGCTAGCCATAATGCAGTTTTGAATTTGTATTCTTGTATTTTTAACAGTCCCTGATTGGGCTGACTGGCTAGAATCCGGCATTGTGCTATGGTACTCTGGTCACAATTATTCAGTCCGATCGAAATTTCTATTAGAATAATTATATTTGAATAATCTGTACACAGTCATCAAATAACGTGGGTATTGGAGTTATTGGTCTGTAAATTATATAAACGGTTGAATAAACTTTATAATGAACTTATTATTTAACCCTTCAGCTCTCAAATACAGTATAACGAAATCAACAGTTTTTTTTACTATAGCAAAATTTATAATAAAGAAAATATTTTGATTTCTTCAATTTTATGTTTTACACACTGTATACATAAATGATTTCGTTGCAGTTTTTGCTGCATTATTGAAGTTCATGAAATGTTCATATCAAAGTAAATTGTATTAGAAACATTCCAATAGCCAAGGCTATAGTAGTTTTCAAGAGATAATTACTTTTAAAAGTAAAAAATAAATTAGGAGTAGGGTTAGTGACATGAAGATATGTAAGTCAAAAGTATGTCTAAATCAATGTTGAAAGAGTATTATTCCTTCTACGTATTGTTGAAAAATTCTTTTATTTTAAGGATTTTTTGGAAATCCCAGAAGTTGAAAAGTTATAGCAATATTTTTGTATTATTACACCTCTCCTCCAATTATTCCCTAGACTTTTTCAATCGATTTACTTCAAAGCGTACACATTTTTAGATTTGCTTAATTGTTCTTCTTAAAATATCGGCCATTTTGATTTGTATCGTTGAAATCAGGATTTTCAATGTTAACACTTTACTTCTGGAAGCTTCTCCTTCTTCTTCAATATGGCTGCCTTTTTATAAAGACGGAAATCGGTTAAAAAGTGACAGCACTATGAAAAGAACGAATGTAAACACATGGAATAATCACGTGATCTACCACACAATCAAAGATTATTCAATCCAGCAATCTGATTGGTTGACCTCACACCCATTCTGTGCTGTTCCAGAATTGAAGTGTTAAATGCCCACTGGTTTGCGAAAAATAAACGAATTAAAAATCGGCTACACTACGTTGATAGAAGTGTATTCAAAATCATTTTCCTTTTTAAAAATTTTATTTTCATTGTCTGAGGTCATATAGTTTTGAGGACCAGTGACCCACTGTGAGGGGTCACAGAGAAATATTTGATCTATAAAGGTGAAAAGAACATGTACTCGATTGGTTCAAAATTCACCAATACTGTGCTGTTATTTTATGGTTGCAGGACAATTGTCAGGTCATCGAATTTTGCAAAATGTAAAAGTTTGGAGAAGATGTTGAACCTAGCCTGTGAGTTGAGTGTCACTGTCCAGTCTCGCATCCGAATAACCTCGTCGGTTTCAGCTTGTTTGCAAGCGAGATGAAGCGCATCGAGGACACGAGAGATCGCGCATGTATATTCTCTTGCAAAAGCCAACTTTGAGGTTAAGTTCGCGCAAACGAAACGGGCGTAAAAAGCGAGCAGGCGACACATATAACGCACAATACAAAACACGTAGGGCGATCGATCGTGGGCCGTCTCGGCGCTCAACAGCTCTCCCTCTCCGCGACTGCGTCCATCTCTCTCGGTTCGCTTATGATTTATGCCCTGGCGTCTTTTTCGCGCTGTGAAAATAGATCTCAACGCTACAGGATCGTCCGTGTTAAGGTGGGACATACAATTTCGTAAAATAGTCAGATGTTTTTGGAATTTTTAATACTAAATCTACTAATACAAATGCGTCTATAGTCAAAGTTTTAAAAAAATTGACTATCTCTAAGCTGAGATATTGAATTTTGAAATTGAGCAAAATGATATATATAGATATACGTGTCATGCATTTTTACAAAAGTTTATAATCAAATATCACGAATTTGAATTTGTGAAATTTCTTCATACTTGGCCAAATTGTTTATGATAATCAACAATACACATGGTTAAATTTTAATAAATTCTGACTTTTCAGAAAAAAATTAATTTTTAACCTGCAAATTTGGATAAAATAATTTTGAAAGTGGTATGAGGTGATTTAGTAGACAAACATTAACGACATATTACAGAATTAATCATAAAATGTTGAAATTAATTACATTAATTATCATTTGAAATACACAATTTTGACTGTACCACATGTCCCATCTTAAGCCGTAGTTGCAGTCACGCACCCTACCCCTTTTGGAACGAACTCGCGCGCTCGATCACGAACCTACCTCAAACGTAAACAAGAGTATATACGCTTTTTAAAATACAACGTTGAAGCTTATTCGCACGGGAAATAAGCCTTAAACTAGTCATTTCTGCGAAGACTTTTATGACTTATATCAATCATTAACTCTCCTTGTTATCATTCAGATTATCCTGAGAAAATTTTGATGCAAACCATTGTTCCAGGACATTTTTTTCACAAAGCCTTGAATCTCTTGAGTACGTGTCTCACTTTCGCATGAGTTTTAACGACAAATTCATCCGTGAACCTCTCACAAACTCTCTTTTATGGATAGGTCATGAACGTCGAATTAAAATCCTACAAGTTTAATTTTGTAATAACTAGTGGTTTTAGGGAATTTTGAGCTTCTGAAAAATGCAACTACATGTAATGATCCACAATACGTTTGCTTTAGGTTTCTGAAATTTCCAATTTGTTTCCTCATTTATAGATCAATGGATGATACTTTTTTTAAATTAATTTTTCCTTGTTTCATAAAAGTTTTAGGAATTCTGTACGCCTGTCACAGCCTTATTGGAACTTTTAAAAATATTTCATTTTTTGTTCCGAACACCCGTGCCTACGCAGGCTTCTCGGAAACATTTTTATTGGTAGCTTAATCGGATGACTTCTACATCATCATTAATCATGGTTTCTCATCAGGCAAGACAATTTATTTTCCATTGAGATTCAGCAGTATTCTGTAAGTCACTCCGAGCGGATTTGTTAAATAGTACAAGTGCGTCAAATTAATTCTATTCAAATCATACAATCCTCGTTAAAAGTCCCAACCGGGCTCCATTTTACATAGTAAATATATTTCCATTCTGTGTATCTCCTTCTGGCTTTTCACGTAGCCTCCTCTTTAAAGAAGCAAAAATCATCCTGTTTAATACTGAATTTCAATATTCGTGATAGTCGTGTCTTTGCAAATACTTTTGTATGCATATTCATTGACGTATCATGCAGTTAATGTGGTTCTTCCTTTTCTCAGAAATCAGCCAGACTGATGTTTTGCTTATGATATTTTGAACTCCCGATTCACGTAAAGCTTCCACGAACGGGTCATCAACTCTATTTCCAGGTCAATATTTTCATACATTTGACTACATTATTTCTCCTGTATCAGATTTCGCGCCGTACATGCAATCATCGTTTTAGACTTAGATGTTTAGAACAAAAATAAAACAACCGAATTTTGCAGACTTCAAAAGCAATGTTTATTTTGCATCACATGACGTTTCAGTCATTATACATCAGACCTTCATGGATTATAAAATCGTAAAAATAAAAAGCCGCTGGCATAGTAAACTAACGACAACGAAAAGTAAGGGGATAGGAAAAACAACAGCGGTGTAATGAAAATAAAAAAAAAAATTTTTTTCAAGAGCGCGTATCACAGCGGACGCATGCGCGAGAGACGACCGGAATCAGCATCAAGGCAGAGATAAATAGATGAAATGCGACTGTCTGGTCGCGGTTCTGAATGATAGTCCGTGTGCAAATAAGAGGCCAACTCTCTGTTAATGTTGGTAGTGTGTAATGAAGCAGCCCGTACAATGCGATGCGAAATGATCGTACGTCGGGGTACTCACATAACGTGCACTACTCCGTGATATCTCGGAGTTTTAGTAATCCCGGGCGCACGGTACGTCAGTGTATAAATATATGGCGTGTCGTATATTTATATACAATGCGGCAACGCTAACACACAGCACTGTACCGACGATCTCTGTATATACACGTGCACGACACTGCCTCACGGTGTTACGAATTTGCTTCTTCGTAGGTTTCGCGCGTCGATTATCCGCACCGAGCACGAACGACACCTACTGTCGCAAGCACAAATAAAAAATTGTCCAGTCGCAGACTGCGCCTAAGTTGATACGAGAGCTCGGACGTCTGCGAGCCAGCGAATAAACACATCAGATGCACAATTATTACAAACTCCGCTTACCGTAAAGAGTGCAAGCGCGCGACTGCGTTTTGAGGCGTTGCGCCGGTCTTGTGTTTCGTCGTTTCGCCACCGCGACTCACCGCAGCGCCGCGATAGTGCCGGCTGCGCGCGCATAATCGATGAAATGTTTTTTGATTTTACAGACCGAGCCAGGCATGATCGCCGGGACTCTGCGGCTTTCGCAAAACACAATTCCAATCGTACAGCCATTATTTATTCCGAAAATGTTATGTAACTTGATTCATGATGCCTCTTAATTATAGAATCATTCAAATTATCTGAATATATGTGTCAGTGTTCTGTTGCTACTAACCCACCGTAGTTTTGCCATTAAAAACATTTTCTGATCGTTTCATTTATGTTCAATTATTTATTTTATTTTTAATCAATGATATGGACGAATTAAATTTTCGGAAAATGTTTAAGCTTCAATTAAAATTTTATAGATGAATTGTTTAATAAGTTTTTATTTCATTAAACAAAAATTTTCTTTTCATAAATTTTTAATCGACTTAACAAATGTAATTGTTTGAATGAAGAGGTTTAAATGAAATTATGCAAAATCGATTGAAAAATGGGTAAGAATGATTGTCAAATGTGAAGTATAATTCACTGCATTACACTGACGGAACAACGTACCACTGAAACAAAAAAGCAAAACTTTGAGCACTAAAATTGCTGCTACCACACCTCCCAACCAGTTATATTTCTTTTGGTAATTTAAGGCTGCGATGTGAGATAGGTCAGTTCTGCGAACAAAAATTGGGGTCGAGCTTTTACCAGTGGAAACCATAAAGTATAAAGTGCACATGAATTTGATTGCTCGCAAAAGTCATTTTTGAACATTTAAAAATCATGTAATTGCACAATCACAAAATAATTCGCAATTTAAAACGGGTCACTAATTTATGTCGCTTTTTTTATTTTAAGATTTATTTAGAAGTCTACAATTAATTGGTCCGATCTAGCTTTCGAAACTAATAAATATATTTAATTAACTATAGATAATTATTAAAAACAAGTACTCCGAATATAGAAAATACTTGGCCTTAGAGACAACTCTTTTTCACTAAGATATGTTTTCTAGTTATATTTTCATTTTAATTTAACAATTTTCTTCGAAACAATTTACATTGAACTTTTCTTTTAGTGCTCAAATTAGACGAAACAAAATGGCAACATTAAAATGGTTAGATAAATTTTCATAATTCATTTTCAATTCGCATCTTTTCAATTACAATGTTCAAATTCATCGTTTTTAATTTATTGTACCACGGTAAGTGCAATTATTATTTCTTCCGAGCAATTTCACTCGTGCTACTTTCATTCACAACCAAAGAGAGAACATAATAATGTGCATTAAATTTAAACTGCACTTCACATCATTGCAATGGCAGAGTTCGTACGCGTCCAACTGCTTGAACTATATTTTGGTCCCTTCCGTCGGTGAATGATAAAGTTAATCAGCAATTGAATTTTGAACAATACCACATTGATCTTATTTCTTATCTCCTTTTGACGTAACATGTGTCAATTAAAATAAAGTACACTTATTGATACGTTTTCGTGCGATCACAATGCGATCAATCCCTAATTGAATAACAAAACAAATTCTTTCGACGTTTCGTTGTTCTAAATTCATCGCGACTTTATCGCAGTCTTTCAAAAGTTTCTTTTTTTGTATCCGAGCACAAACTGAAGCACAATCGATATACTCCAACGCCAACAAATTTATTCCGCTTGTGCGATAAGTGCCCCGTATCAAAACTAATCAGTTGATTTTACATGTTGTCAAAAAGGTCATAGGACCGTCACGCTGTTAGGTAAACACCGCATAGATAAATCTCAGACATAAAAATAGAAACGACCGAACAAAAGTCTGACTGTACTTGACACAGTTATTTTGTCAACTCAAACTTATCAGCATTCTCTCAACCAGGATAAGTAATAGGACTCATCTCCGGCGTATGTACGCTCGCCCAGTTATCAAACTCACTTTTACTATCTTTCTCTGCAGTTGTTACAATGAACGAATCGGAACCCCCATTTATATTTTGCCAGTGACAACAATTGTAGCTCAAACAGAATACATCTTTCCTATCGCAAGTGCGTGTTTTTACAATTTTTCTAAGAGCTTGAAAAACATCATCGTTGTTTTACGGTTATTCCCAGCGAAGTACTGAGAGCATATTGTTCGTGAGTGTTTGTCTCAAGGGCATCGTAGTTAACGTTTACACTGAAACGCTAAAGTGTTAATTTGAATCGACACCATCATTGATGGTATTTGTGCGGGTAAAACATGCTGAACGTTGAGAGAGAAGCGACGACAACTTTCATGAAATTGACAACTTGGAAATGCTTTATACAACACAATCACGTACCGCTTGTGTTGCGTCACACTTCACTTGTTCGAGGATAAATTGAAGTTACGGTAACCATTAAACGTAACGCGCGCTGCCAGGTTTCTTCATTCCAAAGGACGCACTGGAAAAGGATTGTTTTGGTAACTTTCATATGTGCTGAATGCGATTTTTGTCGGCTGTACCAGCAGCGCGGGCGTTTCCCATACAGATACCATCAATTTGCCTCGGCAAATAACAAAAGATGAACTTTTGTTGGCAAAACACAATGCCCTGTTGAAACATTTTGTAAAAAAAAAAAAAAAAAACGTCTCCGGACAAATTCTGAACATTTTTGTCTATATAGAAGGTCTCCGCCTATCGGAAAACAACTTTCGTGCATTGCAAAATAAATTTAACAGATGTGTATCATATACCGAATCAAAACTCATGCCAAAAGATTTTTTTTTTTCGTTCTGAGTTGGAATGTTTCCCAGATATCGCGATATGAAAATCTTTTACCTCGCGGGACAAAAAAATGTGTGTGGCAAAACGTAATGCCGTGATTCAAGAGAAATAGTTTTCAACAAATTTGCGATACATGATCGAACGGGATTGGGGATACTTTTATTTGTAATAAAAATGTTCGGTTTCACGCATTTCGGTTTGACGCGATTGGTTCAGAAACTATTTTGTCGCATCAATTTTGTATTGCAATTGAATTTTCTAGATAAAATAAAATTATACTATCTCATTCAGTTATCTTCATTTTAGTCACGAATATGCAAAACGAAAAAAATTGTTAATTAACCTGAACATGTTATGGAAGTTGAAAAAGATAAGTCTCATAATTTCCATCTGATCATTTTAATATCACGTTGAATATCAGGTATCCAAATCGTTCGACAATCGCCTCGCTAAATGCGCGAATCAGCATGCTGCATTTTTTATATCCCTGAAACAATAGAAAATGCGAGGCAACAAATTGTAAAACCAACTCTCTGATTCCATATTTAAAAAGGTTTCGTGAACTTTGCACGAGTTCCTCTGACATTAGCCGCAGTTTAATCGTTACAGTTTCTGCAGTTAAAAGCCGCCGCGCGACGAACAATCGGCCAAATTAAAAGATCGATATTTCGCAACACAGAGGCAAAGAGTTAGAGTTCAAATCGTTTACACGATAGCACACAATAAAATATGAATGCGGCTAGTTAATCGTGAATAGAGCACGCTTGCCTGGCGTGTGCACGTGACTCGACATTGTTTCCTGAGAAATTCAGAGTGCGCGCCTGTTCAGTTGGTCCATCAAGATCTCGCATACGTGTATGTGCAAAGCGATCGTTCGTTGACCTAAATATACGTCCGCGCGATCGTTCATTCAGGCGCAAAGTTCGGCTTGCGATGACTCTAGCCCGCATCACTTCTGTCCGCATTTTATATCGCTCATAATTGACTTTTTTTTGCTCATCGGCAATTTTCATCACTCCACAACTTTTTAATAAAAAAACGATTAAAAAATGAATAAAAGAAAAAATGATAACTAAAATCGGACGATTCAATTAAGTGGAGATAATTAAAATATAGGCGGCAGCTTTGGTGTACGTGCGGTTTTTACGACAGACGGATATTTTGCGAAAGTTGTAAAAGTCGCCCGCCCGACGTGGCATGAATAAGTGATAAACATATAAACCGCAGCGGAGGAATTTCTGGAAGGTTCGAAATTTTGCGAGGACTCTTAATGCCGAGGCTTATCAGCCCGAGGACCAATGAAACAGTGCGGGGAATGAGAGAGAGAAAGAGAGAGAGAGAGAAAAAGAGGGAAAGAGAGAAGGCCGCAGTCCCCGGCTGGTTGCATTCTCAGTCGGTAATATGTGGTACGAGGCATGTAGGACGAACGGATGGAGAACAGCAGTGTGGAGTCGAGAGAGTGTACGGCGGAAAGAGAAGGAGGGCTTGAGAACGCGAGGGAGCGATCGAGAGGGAGAGGGTTGGAGTGAGAGGTGCCGGCAAATCGTAGCCGGACAAAAAACAAAAGTGCATCTTGCCAAGATGGCCGTCGTTTCAGCAACTCTCAAGGTTACCTTCTCCTTCTCTTCCTCCTTCAGCTTCCTATATATGAAGGGTACAGTCCGTCGAGTAACAACGATGGAATGCTCAAATGTAAGGCACAAGATCTCCGCAGCGTTGCGCAGAATAACAACACAACAATTGTTGGCTCTAGGTGTTGCGAGAGGCCGTAACGCAAAGGGTGACATAATTTATCCCTGAAGCGACCTTTTTTTGCAAAACGAACAAAAAGGGTCAGTTTTAGAACAAAAGTAAAAATTGTTTGTGACGAAACAATTTTTTCTTTACAAAAACGGAGGGAGGCAAAAAAGAAGAAAAAAAGCCAATTGTCATAGCAGCTGAAGTGGAGTCGGGCTTATTTGCATGAAATTTTCATATCGTTGAGAATATGCAGGATACTTTGGCTTCGATTACTTCTGTCTTTCTCCGCTTCGGTACAAGGATAACTGCTTCTATCTTTTATTTTACATAAAGATATGCAGTCTGAGGAGAAAAACAAACACACGTTGTATCGGAGGTGGCGAGGAAAAATAGAGCTTCATATTATTACCCAGGGTTTCAGAATATACATTTTGAATTCTTGTAAACGTTTTTCTGCTTAAGGTGATGATACCGAGAGTACACAAGTATTTTAAGATCTTATTAAGCGGGGTAGCTGTGCAAACATATGCTAAAATTTTTTTGCAATCCTCTTCTCCAAGCTCAATAATGAATCTCATTATTATAAAGCAAGTTTTCAGTCTAACGAGATTGACTTTTATCATTTTGATCTTCACAGGAGTACAACTTCTTTTTTTGTCACGCCGACTCTTTATTGAAAATCTTATCTAGCTGAAAATGATTGATTGAAAAATAAGTTACACCGAGTTTGAAGGTTGAAACATTTTTTTTCTCTTACTTTTTTTCTTGTTTCTAGCTGTAACAAAAAGTTGAATGTCAAATCGCGATAAAATCTTTTGATTACACACAATGAGAGGACCACTTGTACTGCAATTCACAGTTTTTCACTCTTAAAGATTATTGTTCGGTAGGTTATTGGAATATTCAACAACATCGAAATGCACTTTTGAATCATTTATTTTTACAATACGGTGGTTTGATTCGAAATATAAATGTGTACTGAATATTCAATGTTATAGCTGCTATCAACTAAATCAATTCTCAATTCAAATTCAATCCTCTTGAATAAACTGCCACAGATTACTCATTTTTTGTCCGGCCTCTCGCTACTTTTATATGAATCTAAGACTGTAAGCGTTTACTTTATCGTCAATTGAAACGGACTTATGAATGGAAATTAACGTTAATTCATTAAATGATTAAAAAATAGTTAACACAGCCAATTAAGAAATTATACTGTTGCATGAGTTGATTCATTCGTGAACAAAGTATACATGCAATATAGTTTACTTAAGCTTTTCTGAGGAAACTGTTAAATTGACGTAACTAAATAATTGGCTGATCTTGACTGCATGCATATTTTCTAAAATCAGGCATATTGAGTCGGGGGACTTTCAGAGCAAGAAAGATTGCAATCTTAAGAAAAATATATACTCTTAGACAAAGACGAAAAAAGTTATGTTCAAGATTCACAAGACGAAGATTTTGCGTCTACAGTAAGTTGTTGATTCAATATCTCTGTTTATCAGATATAGCCAAATTACATTCGTTACGTTCAAAACACGTTGCATAAAACAATACTAAAATGATTTGCAGTGCACTATAACTTTTGCTGAAACTCGATGTAATTGGTTTTAAAGTCTTATTGAGTCGGAAAAAAAAGCAAACGAAATTTGTTTCAAAAGATTAACATCATTTTATGGTTAACATTATGTTGTGTTTTACGATCAAGTATAAATTTTAATACAAATAAAGTTGGCTTTGTTATTATTCCAATAAAATTCTAATGAATTTTCGATAAAACATTGTACGGCGATAAAATTTCTAAATTTTTCTCGGAACCAATTACATCGTAAAATGTGTGCACTGCAAAAACCCGAAGGTCCAATCAAGCAACTATCCCCGATAACCAGCTTAATGACATCTCCAATTGTGCTAACAATTCTGACACTGAACATTACAAGAAACTCAGAATTGGAAGGCTTTCGTATCATACATTATAAATTTTTCGACTGGACAATTTTCGCAACTGATGAAAAATACAATACAACTTCTTTTTTTTCAAGCGGTCAGATTAAAAACCATTTTTCAAATGGTGTATCAAATGTACAAAAATATTGTTCACAAAAATTAAATGAAGCTCTGCGGAAAAAAATGATCATTCCATTATAACAACTTTCGATTTCGTGGTTTTGATAAAAAGAGTTCAAACATCCATCGTGTTTGACTATTCGCGTCGGTGATTCAGGGTCAAGGCACCCAGTAATATCATTAACAACTGTTTACACGCGAGCTCACTTTTTCGTATATCACATTCCACATAATGACGTGACAAATAATCTAAAAAGCCTCCCTCCCTCTCTCTCTCTCTCTCTTTCTCTTACACATTTGTAACGATCTTACAACCACGCCCGAAATTATGAACAGTGCAAAGTTCCTTGAACCTCGTGTGAGTTGTCGTGTATAAACAAATTCCGGGAACGACGTGAAAATATTGGCATTGCCAAAAACTGATGCAGCTGAATTTTCGAGGAGACGTTCGCACGCTCGCACACAGATGGCAAACGAGCTGATTTCAGCTTCGCTGAAACGTGCGACTAGGCGTGCGAAAACAGAAAAAAAAAAGAATGTACTCCGTGAGTGCATATAAAGCATCGTTACGCGCGGCCAGTCCACGAACTATGTCGCGTCTGGATCGCGTCGGTGAGGTTAAATTTATCTGCGAGCGAGGTCAAAATAGCCAGAAACCAAATAAACGAGCGAATGAACGAGCAATGCACCGTCGCAACCTCTTTTTGATTCAATCTCTTGCGCCTTTATAATCGCGTATTTTCGTCCCGATCGGCGTCCCCAACATTTGTCCAAAACTTTTGCAATCTTTCGGCACACATTCGACATCTCCATTCGAGCTCCTCTCTTCTCGCTGAAAGCTCTAGCTAATTGAGATTGCAGTTTGGTTTTTGAACATTACGAAATATGATACTTTGGATGCGCTCTTATGGTTGCTAACTTGTTTAATTAATTTTAGAAGTGTGGCTGGTAACGTCGGTAACGAGTATCCGAATCCATTAACATTACCGTCTAATATACGCAGTGATATTAACGCTCGGTTAATTTAATTAAATTTATATTTGTTGCCTTGCCCGTTTGAACTTACAATGTTGTTATTTTCGCGACTCCACGGTAACAAGGAAAATTTAATTACGAGAGCCCCGCAAGTATTTTCATAATAAACGGTAGAGGAAATTGGGAATTTTCATTAAATTGTAATAAGTAAAATAACTAAATTTGTATTAGCGTCACTGGAAAAAAAAACTTGTAACGAGTGCGTACATAATTATAGATGAAAATATATTCTCAGGAGTATGTTGTGATGTAAAATGTTATAGCATTAAAAATACTTAGCACTCAAATAAATGTGTCAGATTTGATGTGTATGACGTGGATGATATTTATCAGAATACTGACGCCAGTTTTAATTTTCGATATAATACGATTTTTATCTCCCGATGATCTCGCGTCGGATCTGACATTAATACTGATATAAAATGTTCGGGCACGAAGTTTAACACTGTTGTGAACATTGGGGGATTGAAAAGCACTTTTTTTCGTAGAATTTTTCCTCCCTTCATTTGAATCGACGTTTTGCTTTTCTCCAAAAACATTAATAAAATTAATTTATCGTAAAGTGAAATTCATAATTCTTTTCATAGTCACACAAAAATTACCCTTTCAATTAATTTATAGTTCGAATCACGAGCAAATTTATGATTACAAAAAAAATGTCATATTCGATTTCTTTGAATAGCAAAGCTCTCAGTTTCAACGTTGGATGAATATATGTATAAGGTGCTCTCCAGCATTCGTATACATGTTTGATTGTAAAAATCAAAAAAAAAGTCACCGCACATTCATCAGAGACCAATTACACATAACTGTGTAGAGAAATGATTTTCATTATGATGCAAATGAACGTCGGCATTTGAATAAACTTCTTTTTTTCAAAAAATGACGTTCTAGAGAGAATGTCGAGGTTTTATATAAAATTGTAAGAAATAACATGTATAAAATCACTCAATGTAATATTTTGCATGTTTCAGATTCGCGAAACGTTTGAAAATCCAGACGTCCGATAGTTACTTGTAATTGAAAAAGTATAGAAAAAAATGTACAGTTTATTATTATATTGAAAGTATGGAATCAGATGAACGATTACAGTTTCCGGTGACGATTGCCGTAGTGCAAAATGCAATGCATTGAGCGTCGCTGCGTCTCAAGGCCGGAGTGTCCGAGAGGTAAGGACACCAGGCCCCCACTCTATTTTTCGCTTCATAGTTCGTAGCGAATGTTGCTTGGCTCAGCAAACCCGCGCGTACTCAACTCGATTCTCTGCCATTCTAGGTTTTTCAATGTAGTATTCGCATATCTTTATAACACTTTGAACGACGCTGCATCACTGTTACTTGAATAAATCATGATGTTACATACGCGCGATAAGATTCAATTTAAGAAATAATCAACGTCGCGCACGCAGACTCGCACATTGTTACACTTACGTGCCAATCAGCTGACAACAACTTGACACGAATAGGAAAAAAGAAAAAAAAACATTATCTTAATACACATTTTTATACAGAATACGAGAAACAGAATGTCCAACCAACTTTTTTTTTCTTTCGCATTGTTGTCGAGAAATCAAACTAATTAGTTGTAACACTCTGAGCAGATGGGAAGAATATATTAATAATAATCAAAACAGAAAACACTTATTTGTTTGCTGTCACATCAGCAATTGAAACTGTTACCGAGATAGCAAAAACTTGACACAGCAATTTGAATTTCCTGTTAATTACAGTCCTGCCAACTTTCTTTCCCTGATAATGTAATTTGCAAACAAAAAAAACCCCAGCGTTTATTTTTCTATCAAAAAATAATACGGAGAATTAACGAAGTTTCAACGACTAATTGTTTCAACGAAATAATTGCAAATAATTGTTCTCAATGTTGCACAAAGTTTTCTATTAGCATATTTCACATGGGACTGAAACTTACAACGAATTTTAATCAAGATACAACTGTACATCTATGATTCGGTGTCGCTGGGTCATTGTATTATAAGCTCACGGTTTAATCGTCTAGAAATAAGTTTGACAGGTTGAAAAGAGTCACACTTCCGACCCGAGAGCCTCTTATGTCTAATCAAACAATTCAGACCCCCAAATAGAAATAGAGCGCCCCGATTATGACCTGAACCGGAAAATGTAACACGACGAGGAACCTAGCGCAGTCCCATTCAACCAATACAAAAAGTCTAGGATTGGTACAGGTGGATCACGCAGAACCCTCCGTTTACTACGAGCAGGTGCCACTGTCTTTTTTTATTTCTCTCTAGCATATCACTTTATTTCACATTTCAATCTATAAACCGAATTTTGACATTCGGATGGCGATTATCATCACGTTATAATGTCCACGATTTGCATACAGATGCAAATTAGAAAACACTTTAAAAAATTGTTCTCTATTGAAAAAATGAAATTACACGAAAAACGTATTGCACATTTTAAATAAATTGATACAACAAAATTTGATCAGTTAATTTTACTTTGTAAGTGCACATGTTTGTCGTTACTAAGTTAAATTGTCGGAAGTTTTAACTTGATCGTTTTAGAAGGGCGATAATGCGGGCATCGGAATAACGCTTTTTTTATGCATTGCAGATTTTTTTTCGTTTGAAATTGCACCAGACCGCCGATAGAAATTTTCGCCTCGCAAGGTGTACGGGATATAGTTATGCTTTAATCACCTGAAATAAGACAGATGTTTCCTAGGTTCTATTAGACTTGTCTAACCACTAGATCGGCCTTGGTTAAACGCAACCTGCTGCATCTTCGTCCTCCACCTGTTTCACCGAAAAGCTCTCTGCCAATTCTCAGGCTCCGTTGCAATTCCTTTCGAATTAGGCCAGAAGTGCGCCACACATCGCCTAAACTGGTGCAAGACATAAAGAAAACAATTTAAAAGATTGAGAACAAAAAAAATGTGTGTGCTAGAAATAATAGCAAATTGTGTGCTATAATTTCGACCGCAAAAAGGCTGTTCATGATAATCGTTGCGAAATGAGAGCCTGCATTATATTGCACTTCATATATTTGCTATTCTGGAACGAGAAAAATAAATCTGAGTGTAAAAAGGAAGAAAAACTTGAATTCAAACTGGTCATCATCTCATTTCGACGATGAAAATATTCGCATTAAAAACCGGACCTTTGAAATGTCGCACGATCCCCTATCGAATTTCACACAACTTTTCATATAATTTTTGCACATTTGCATCGTCCAACCAATAGTTCCCAGGCTCTAATTGGAATATTAAGTTTAGCAGTAATGATAGAGTAAAAACTACGCACTGAAAAAACAAGTAAAACAACTAAGACAACTGTCACAACTGACAAATTCAATTATTTTAACTGAAAATAAAATTAAAAAATATTTCTCAAGCAAATACTGAAAACAAGCTTTGACGTTTATAGTTGGATTAACTGAGAATTAGTTTCAAAATAACCGAGACTAAAGTTTATAATTACAATATTTATTTTTAGATTTAATGTTTATGTATCTAGCTTCATATTGATTTTTCATATTAAGATTTTTATTGATAACAATAATACTCTTTTAAATTGTCATCAACTGATATGACTCATTAGAATTGAAAAATAATAGTATGAACATTTACTTTTAAGGTTTTGTTAAGGTTATCAAAAATTCGGTTAACGAATTCACAACGATGATTGGTCATATTTAACCTGTTTCATGCCACTAACACGGAACGTGACATGACATTACCTGTTAATTTTATATTTGTTCATACCGACTGAATTTTTTCTTGATTCAACCTATTTTTCTAATTTATTTTTGCTATAATACATCAAGTGAATTGATTCCCATTCGCATCGCGTACATCATCATTTCCTAATTTCACGACTCAACCTTGTTTTAATGCAGTATAGAATTCCCACAGAATACAATATCGTCGTGAATTAAATTTTGCTATTGAACCCAATCTCAACAATTCAGTGAGATATAAGAAGACTCCTTTACGAATTTGCCTAACAAAACATCCACAAATCCCATTCGTAACCAAAACACGTTACAATTAGGGGTCATTTCTATACTTGATACGTGTCACACATTTTCTGATCTTCGTAAAGCAGTTTTGATGACGTCGCTGAACACAAAACTGTCCTTATTCAAATGGCATTCCAATCTCATTCCTTCAATAAAATTATATCCAGTAGAAAAAAATAAAGTGCAAACAGGATGAATTTTGCAACGACAGCCGATTTGATAAGATGCCATTAGGGTGGAGAGGCCAATAGAGGAGAGGATGCAAATGGACAAGAAAGAAATTGAAAGGAAAGAGAAAATGCAAAAGAAACTATTAGTGAGTTGTACAGTGCGGAGAGGAACAAAAATAAAAGGAAAAGAGAGGAGGAAAATGCCGCGAGACACGAACGGATAGCGGGATTTTTCGAGCGCGCAAGAAAGATGGACACTGAAAAAGAGATCTTGGACAAGGGGAGTTGAAGGATGGGGGAAATGCATGCTGCAGAGCTCGACACAATATGTGCAACTGCGATTCAAGGCCAGGCGATCGTGACTGGTTTAATAGCATCTTGGAGAGCACAGCGCGGCTTCAGCAACAATTATAATATGCTGCGGAATGCACATCTATACCTTCGGGTCTCTCTACCATCTTGCACGCGAGTTCACTGCTACGGATTTCGATAAATTCATCAGTGTTTGTTGTTTCCCAGAGCGAGATACCCGTTTCGGCGCCGCTATATGATGAGTTTGCATGCAGACTACCGAGGCTGATTCTTAAGATTAATAGAAGATCAGATCGCTCTGAAATTGAAGGGGAATGAAAATTAAGGTCAAACAAGAGATGACTGAACATTTTTCTTGGAAGATACTGAGACGTTTCCAGATAAATTGCACTTAATTAAAATTTTTGATTCAAACAAAATCTTTTGATCAGAATACCATGAACTTAAAATCTGATCACAAAACGAAATAATAATTCGTTTAGAGGTAAAAGGAATTCTTGAAATTTTGATTCAAAAATCATTTACTTGAGCAAAGAAGTTTTTCCTTCAAGACTTTCCATTGCGAAAATAAATTACTTAGGCTAAGAATGTTTTCAAACATGTTTGAAACTGAAAACTTTTTTTAATTGAGAATTTAATTTTTGTAGATCAATCAGTCTTTTTCTCAGATTTGCAGAAAAAAGTGAACCGAAGATTCATGAATTTTCTGACCGAACGACTGATTGTTAATCTTTGTCTTGAATCTAATCGTTTTCAGGAAACTGCGATTTTCAATACAAGAAAATAGCAATCAGCCGATTATTCGAAAAACTTTACCTCGTAAAATATCTTCCAGATATTCTATACTTAATTTTAATCTTGGAAGCAAAAACACGAAAGATATAAAGAAATTCACATTTTCATCACGAAACAAAATTGTTCGGCAAGACGAGAATTTTTCCGACCATCTACTTCGTTTTTACATTGCTTTTTTTACTATCTACTTGTGACTCCGACACCTGACTGTAATAAGCACTTTTACTTCCACCGGAAAAATGTAATTATTTGTAAAATGCACTGACAAAAATTGAATTTCACACACTTACAGTCCTGACACAGTACTCACGGCGAAAATAAAGCGATTCCTCTAAATGCGATCATTTTTGCCTTGGAATAACTTTTTTACCTCGACAAAAAAAACTATACCGAAAAAATGCGATGAAAAATTTAATTATTGCAAATTATGGTAAACTTTTTCCTCGTTTTCCATAATTTTCGCAGCATGAATGTTTTTAATTACTCCAAGTTGAGATGAAATTTGATTAATTTGAGCTTGTTTAGCAACATTTTCGACGTAAGCAAAGGATACTTGGAATGTACTCGCGATTGAAGATTATATTATTTGCAAAAACTGACTGGTGCAAGATTAATATTTCGCTGATCTCGTAACAGAGTTTTTTAATTAGCAGACGAGGCAGGAAAAGGTATGTGGAAAGGCGGGCGTTATTTATTGTAGAAGTCGCGAAGCAACATAAAAGCATCTAAATTTTAGTACAACTCTGCTGTGTCCGAAAAATTCGCTCTCGTACGATGAGAAACCTGTTTTTCGTTTCGAGACGAGAAGAGAGGTTGTTTAGGATTCTATACACTCGCACGACGCAGAAGCTTTATTCTGTCTCGATCGCCTGTGCGTGCATAATGCAAACGCAATGTTACATGAGCCCTGTCAATTTATATGCTCAATGTGGAGAGGAAGTTGATCAGCTGGGGCATGAATTTGACACATTACTGGTTAATGCATCGACTTCATTTCTCAAACTTTTTATATTTTATATTAAAACATTTTTTAATCTAAACATAAGTTCGTCTGGGATTTACATAATGTTAACGCAAAAAACATTTCTGAAACTTTTGGATATCGAAAATGTCGAAATAACTTTTTCATGAATGTGGAAAATTTGACCGCAAGTTCCTGTCATCAGATGCGATAGTTGACAAATGTGATATTCAAAAAAAAAATGAGAGTTCGTGGTATGCGCCGAAGAGATTTGCCAAAATGAATGTCATGACACTCGTAAAACAGAGCACTTACAGTCAAAAATGTTCGTCGTGGTCATAAATTATCTGTCACTTGAATAACATTTGTTCGCTAAAATGGATCATAAATTAGTGTCACGTATAAGATTTTGTTTGCGGAAGTTGTAATTGATTTTCGCACTTTTTGTCCGTTGGCTATTATTAAATTTTATTATACTGCGACGTGATTATTCGTGCAAGAACCTCAACATTCGATTACATAGTTGAAGCATTTGGTTGTTCGGTTGACAACTTCAAAATTAGATACATGAAAAATATACGTGCCATCATTGTGTTTTCGAGACATCGCCCCTCTGACAATCTGATAATACTTCACGAAACGTTGCCTTTGTTTATTGTTCATTTTTCAGGTTTGTTTTTCATCTGGTGGCATTGCCAATGGACATTGAATTGAAAAAATGACCGACAATTTTTCTTCTTTTTCGAAGATTTGATAAATGACTACTCAGCAACTCATAATACATTGTAATTTACGTGCAAGTTGGAAATGGCCCTCAGTGAAAGGTATTTAATATAACACAAAGAGCAATATGTATGATGACTCACCTTGTCAATATAACTCTGTTGTTCACGAACACTTCCATTCATCGATCCAAAATAGGTCAAAGCACCGAACAAACAAAAAAAAAGAACATCGCAGACATTGAATTACGACGATACATCAATGATAAATTAAATAACGATGATTATCAATTTCACCTTTTTTTTTCTTTATTTTGCACATTAATTATTTTTTACCGAGTACCTTGAATAAAAACCATATTGAAAAATTCAACTTCGCTAAGTAGTTTCTTAATAATCTCAGAACTCGTCTAACAACATTGGTTTTTTTTCAATCAATAACCTGGAAAATACCAGTACCCCATCGCTTACCTAAAAAAAAACCGTCAGTACCAGCCGTCTCGGTATCAGCCATAAGTGATAACACAAATTATGACCTGTACCGAAGGAGTAATTGACCTTGACAATAATACAAAGGTCACCACTCCCGAGCGAAGAAAAAAACGCCCGACGACCGTACTTTTTGCGACATATAGATATGCACTATGTATCAACTCGGTCTCGACGGGGGACACGGAATCCTGCTGGTATTGATCAAGGAGTGGCAGCGGGTGTTCTTGAACCCGATGCTCTTGCTTCCAGAGTTTACGATATTCTCACCGAGAGGAATATATTTGGCGCGCACGACTTTACACAAAGCTTCACCGTCGAGGAAGATCAACGAGCCGTAACTGTACATGTGTCCAACGTGACCTACGTACGCTCAGGATAATTATTGTCCGAGATCAGGATCTTCTGATATTTTCGCAACAGCCCACTCCTCGCGAAAGGAAGCAATAAATGGTAACGGCATGATCGATTGCAATCAAATTAATGTGCAACAATGTCCGAAAATTAACATTTGACACCCTGCCAAAAATGTTCTTGCCTTATCTTGTACAAGTCGGCGGTCGTTTCCTCTTTCCAAAAATGTTTAAAAATAAAATGGAATACAATTAAATATGAATCAAGATGTATAAAAATACAATATGAATGTAAAAATAGTAAAGAGATATATGATCGTCATTAAGACGATCGAAAAACAATCTTTCTTGTTTATGAAGAGAAGAATCGTTTTCTTTGATTTGTCTTTATTTAAATAAAAAAAAATGATTAGCATTTGAGGAGATGTAAGTAATTGAAAAAGGTTGTACTATTTTTGAATCGTCAGGAGTCAAGAACACGACTGGATGCGTCACTTTTGTCACTCTTTTCTTGTTGCGACAAACGTTATTTGCATGCACCACGAGTGTTTAAATTAATACATCCGATAAGTAGGTTACGTTGTAAAATATCTCAATTTTAACCTCGTCTGTAAATCGCGTCCCACACGTCACTGTAACGAAGCCGCTATTATTGTTTTGCACCCACGAGCGTTGCGTAAGTCCCACATAAATAACCTTCAATGTGAATGTTACACTTTTTTTAAATGCGTTCCAGGTTCGCGAAGTCCAGTGCATCACTCGTGTTTCTCGTCTAAAAATAAAATGTACTCTCAAATGCTGATGACTATAAAACTGAAACATACGAGAAATTTTACGTCCGACACTCCAACGTACCTGTCACGAGCTCTTTATATATTGGATCGTAAAATTACAAAGCGTCTCTGTAAATATCGCGGGAATCGTGTGTAATTGAAACAAAATGACCAAACTCGTCAAAGAAAATTTGTCAGGTGAAATATAATACAAAGTTTTCGATGAAACAAGTTTCATGCAAAAAGTATAGGTTCACTTTTATAAAATTCGTTTCTCTTTTTGAAATATAAAATTCCAAACAAACTCGAGATATAATTTTTATTTTTAAATTTTATTATCCAGAAGATTATTTATTCGCGAACGAGGAATTTTGTTTTTCCTCTGCCTTTAACTTGTTGGTGGTTTCTTGAAAAGTTGCTCGTTTCCAGTGAAGAATATCACCGGGCGTCAATAAAAGAGGATAGTTAATTTAGCGATTGCTCGGAGGCATTAAACGGAGAGTGCGTCGACAGTTGATTGTCATTCATAAACCGACGCCAAGTTGGTCGGAATTAGGCGCGGTCTTCGGACGATCAGTGATTTACGTCGCTGCGATTCGTCGAAACCGAGAGACCGCCGATGACAGCGCATGCACGCGGATGTGTAAGTGTGCCAGCGAAGCCAGCTTACAAACCTACATGTCCATGTTTGAGCACGTGTGAGTATACAAGCTAAAAGCATTACTCGAGAGCGAATGATCGTGTGACCTTGACGAGGCGTTGCACCGACATAAACATAGCGCGAGCTGCAACTCTGGCAGGCGTTCGTGCATAGAAAATGCGAAAAACATAATGCGAGAGAGCTTTCCCGGCGTCGTATTTACGACGGGGGGGGCCCGCGGGCGCAACAGTTTTTGCAATTCGTTAGCCGGGCGAGCTCGTTGCACGATGACGAGTTAAAAATACCACACCCGGCCAAGGAAATTCAGCGTACTCTTGACAGATAGATGGTTCGCTAGCGCGGAGGTTTAATCAGACTGTTGAACTTGCACTTTGCGAACAAATTTTCGCAGTGCCATCTAGTTGCTAATAAAGCACAATTGGAGAGCATTCAAATCAGTCACAGATATTTGTTCAATGAAGAGTTAATATCCTGAGGACGTCAATCGAACGTGAGCCAACTTTCAAATGTGTCGGTATAAAAGACATCTATAGAAAACAGAAGATGATGTTCAAATTCGAGAAGAATCAATTTATGAAAAATAAATTAAATTATCAATATATGAAAAAAAATTAAATGTCCCAAAAAAAGGGTAGGACGATTGCAAATTTATCAGAAAGAGAGGGCTTGTGTGCAACTTTTCAGAGAGGATTTTGTCTTTGATGTTTGTTTAAGTGGAATTAGTTGTGTGCTTAGGAGCAAAGATATATAAATGGTAAAATTGCAAAAATAGAAGAGAGCGATACAGGCAAAGTCGCCATATCTTAAGGGTATAACGGCCTCGCGCTAAAAACGACGCAATGTCACCGCGCGAAAATATAGCCCGCAACGATGATGCACACCATTCGCAGAAATGTTCGAGCTGGGCCAAAAATACGCAACCAAAATTCGTAGACCGCTTCTTCAATCGTGATTTTCATTTCGAAATTTGCTGCACTTCGCCTCGTACATCTTTCGATCAAATCAGAGATGGGATGATTAAACTTGAATTAGCTTTGGAATGAGACATCGGATAACAACAGAACACAATCAAAAGAACTTTTTCTTTTCCCTCATACATCGTTATTCGCAAAATTCATATTTGCAGACGAAATGTTATTTCCAGAGTGTTGAAAAACATGCATCGCTGATTGGCCTGAGTGACTGAGAGCGCTGATTTGAAAACTTTTTATTGCTCCTCTTGAACGAACAATTTCATTTGAAAGTTCAGAAACTTTTTCAAGTGAGAGAATTATAAGACAGATGTCAGAGTAAGGGGGTCGATTGCAAGAGGCATATAAATTGGGTGCATGTCTCGAGGTCATACTTGTCCTCGGGCCGAAAACTACGAACAATTTTGTTCTGTTTTGAACACCCGATGGAAGTTCTGATTAACGGGCGAACTTTGTCACTTGACTTGCATTACACTTCCATATATAATCGCGTCAATTTTCCTGACTGAGAAAAAAGAGGCTGACCTGCTTCTAGGCAGTTGATCGACTCCCAATCATTAGCAATTTTAGATTAAAAAAATGTGATCTGATCTCGGAACATAATCAGTATCATCGAGGAAGAAGGAAAATTTGTCAGATCCAATATCAAATGGTGAGTGTATAATTTCAATGAGGCATATTACTGTAATAACAACCTGCGGTTATTGAGATACGTCCCACTTCTCTCTCTACAGAGTTCAGATCCGATTGGTAATCCGTAACTTGTTCCTAAAAAAGGAGGCAGAGTCTTGATTCATCCGCGGCGAACAGATTTGTTATTTGTAATTCCTTGACATCTACGACGCGCATCAAACAGTTTCATGCGCACAGTAGTGGGAACTAGATCGCGACGTTATGTGTTCTCGTAAAGTCGATTTTGACCAATCGGAGAACAAGGACGACTACTCGTCTTTTACAGGCATGCTGATCTGAGATTCCAACATATGCACTTCATAACATTTCTTGGACATTCACCTTCACTTTAAGTTAAAGGTGGCAACTTGCCGACAGAATCTTTACATTCAATTCTTCAACACTTATTTGAATCTCAGATTACAACAGTAAAAATTCAAAATTTAAATATCATAAAAAAAAAAAAAAAAAAAAAAAAAAAAAAAAAAAAAAAAAAAAAAAAAAAAAAAAAAAAAAAAAAAAAAAAAAAAAAAAAAAAAAAAAAAAACAAATATTGAGGATATGTAGATAGATTTTTAGATTTATATAGAAGAATAAATAAAAATTTCTTAATATTTAGGTAAAGACCTGTAAAGGGTTGAGAATATAAATTAGAAAAAAAATGAAAATAAAAAGGAATTATTCAACTGGTTGCTCATTAGATCATAAATAGAAATGTGGAGCACGTTTATTATGCGTCTTTTGCAGTTCGTATAATTCCATAGTTTTCAAACCGAGAGCACGATTCTTGGACGGGAGATCTACTTAAGAACTTGGGCAATTGTTCATTGGGATTTACCCCGAGAGCGCCAGCATGGATGCACAATTTCTAAAGCACTTAATACAATAGGTTACTCTCAAATTCTGAACGGTCCTCGGAGAGAGAGCACATTCGCTGCGACTGACGATGTCAGTGGTATGAGGTTACATCTCGGTCGGAATTCACTCGTTATCCGCGCGTGAGATTAAGTCGGAATTTAGGGTTGCCGACATCGTTGATAGGGTGGGACGGTCGTCACCATGACAACAGACGTACAAAAACTTCATTGATACGAAAACAGCGTAGTGAATATGAATATTTGCATGCACCGCCTCCTCTCGTTTTCCATCAAAGTTTTCTTTTTCAAAACTCATGCCCGTCGGTCGCTTTTATCTCTGCGCGAATAAATTTTAAACCTTAATGCGCTGCGATGTAATAGTCTTGATTTACTTCACTAGTTAGCCTACGTTTAGGCATGATTCGAATCATTAAAAGCTCTCCGGACTTTGGCCTAATATTGTTGTAGTGTTTCCTAAAAGATGAGTCCAAATTGAATCATTGACTATTGGGAATAAGAATGAGAAGTGATAAAAAGCGAACGAGAGGGTTGCTGAAGGACGTGATGTGTATGATTTTCCACGGTGGAGGGAAATGATGAGACAACGTACCTTGGGGTCGACGACGTTGTTTTCTGCCTGGTTAGTGTTTTCGAAATCGATGCAGCAACCCTGGCGCGGAGAGATCCAATCATTTAATATATCAGAGTGAATACAGAGAAAGTGGTACGATTCTTATGAAAAGATGAACTTTGATCGATTTCATCAAAAGGTTGAATCGTTTAGCTGACTTTTGAGGCAAATTCATAATAATATAAAATTACCGTCGATGATTGAGAAATTCAGACCAAGCTGCGATTTAACATAGACATCATCATCGGCCTAGGATCACCAACCAGCATCAAAGTCAAAAGTCCGATAAAATGATCGATTTGGACTCGGTACCCCCCAGGCTCAACGCAAATTAACTTTCCGCAGACTGATTCGATCATGAGCGCCATTATCATTTAGGAGTAACTGCGCCCATCTCGTATATGTAACACGTAATTTTGATATCCGACTACAATATAATGTTGCTCATTACAAAACATTTTTCATGAACTGATCACATCAATTTGGACGATCCCAACATCATTTTTCCAATTTTACAGAAGAAAAATCTTGATACCCTCTGGTACCTCGCGGGGTCTTGAAAAACCATGCATCAGACAACTGGTAGCTTCTAACTACTGTTACCACCGCAGAAAACGTATCTTTAGCAACGAAAATAAAAAAATATTTTTTCAAAAAATTCTCTAATAAGCTTTGAGAACTATATTTTTTTAAATCTGCTATATCATTCTAATGGACCGTTACCACAGATCGCTTCATCCGCAAATAAAACATCAGACTCACGTTAATCAATGTCTGTTCCTCTCGAAAGATCCTCTTGAATATAAACGACAGAAGATGCGAACGGGCCGATTCCGTCATCAATACAAAACGGTACACGTGAGCAGCGAAATGGTTTTCGATATGTCATCAATTCAGTGAAAACTCGAGAGTTTTATCAAGTTTTGGGATCGTGTGGGAAAAAAACATCTTCTCGCATCCAGGAGGACGGGGAGGTCTTCTGGGAGCTCTTTGCGCGTCGCGACGTTGGAGATAAGAGAGCAACTTTTCGGGGGGCAGATAGCGGCGGGAGTGAGAGGGATGCCACGCTGGACGATGGAGCAACAAAGACAGCTAGCGGAGCGTCTGAGTCTACGACCTTGCACGGGATAGCTTCAAGGTCGCAGTCAGCCCCTTCCCGTGGCACCGTTCGCTTGGCCAACCCCGCCTCTCTTCGGTTAGCCGCAACTGCGTACGCCACCAGTGTACACACTTGCACGAGATCAATGCCAGGGTCAATGTCACCGCTCGACACCATATTCCTTGTCGTAGGAACCGTCAAACAAGGTCAACTGTGGCCCACCCTTCCCATCCGAGTTCGACGTTCTCCCTGGATGGGATGGGTCGCAAGATTTTCATCATGGTATCATGTTCGCATGACGCAAATTGAGGGCCAACAATACATTGATATGTTTCAGATCGTGAGAACTGTCATTGTTGACTGATTGATGAATTCGAGAGGTAGAACTAGCTTCAAGTAAATATTTTTGGTCAAATTAGTCATGGAGGTGAGGGGGAGAAAGTGATTTTCTGGTTCTTGAGATTACTGCGACTGGTTTTGCAAAAGTGACTTGTGCGACTGAAGAAAAAAGACAGGGACATTTAAAAAATTGGTAAACTAAATGTTGTTTATTAATAGGTCTTGGACGGATTCAAGAAAACTGAAACAATTTTATGAGAGTTGATCTTTTAATTTACGTTAAGGTAATAAAAATACTGATGAAGCAAAAAAATGTTGGCAATCTATTTAAAATCGTGACGCAGGTTTTATCTTTTCTCTGATGATAAACACACGTTATAAAATTTGTAAGCCGTGTATACTTTTACGGTCCATTAATGCGATACACAACAATAAAAATGCACGGGCATGCAGAAAACAAATTGAATATCGTTTTTGGCTCATTGCACACGGCTATGTGTGTTGCGTTTTATCATCTTAATCTTAAAACTTTTAGTTTTGATATCTCACGTTACGAAGTTTGTTGACTTCGTAACATACACAAAGTCCGACTGCTGATGCTTACCTTTGAAAACTTTTAAAAAATTTTATATCTGAAATTCTGTAAATTTTAAAACATAATATTTTGATTTACTGGGTGGTTCGAAATAAGATTTAACTAATTAATGGCTGGAAGAAATTTACATATGATGTAAATTTCTTTGATGTGTATTTCTAAATTTCTTTTAAATTGACTTTGTACACAAAATGCAATTACAATAACTGAAAGGTGGAAATAAAATTATGACAATTTTTGAAAGAAAAATAAAAATTAATAATTTAAATGTTGAAAGTTGGGTTGGTTGAAAATGGAATATTTGTTTTTCCTTCAATGATAAGGATAAAAAGCAAAGATAACGCGAGATACAATTTTATGCGGGTTGACAACTCTCTAATGTAATTGACAATAAGAATTCTTATCTCTGATATTGTTATTATCCTGTCTGACTGATAAGTGATTTCTTTAGACGACGATTGCAATCTTTTTGCAGGGACCATCATTTAACAAGCCATATAAGCTTGAAATTAAATTTACACTTATCTCATCAATGTACACTTATTCAAAAGAACTGACTCATTTGCCAAAATATTTAAAATTTCTAAGCAAGAAAGCAACAAGTCAACGAGATTTATCTTTAAATCCTGAATATTTTCACGAATTTTATAATTTTGTATGACGTTCAAATTTATCTTGGCATCAAAGGCAAGATTTGCCTTTAGTCGCAGTGAATAGCTTTGTCAATGACATTTTTACTCGCATAATTATAAAAAGCGAAAACTCTGTTTAAAAAATATGATTAATGCATCACGGCATTAATACATAATGAATTATCTGCGAGGCCAATAAAAAAGACGCGATAAGATAAAATGTCAATGCCACGGTCATTTCTATGTTTGTATTTGTGTACACATGTGAGTCACAATAAATTTAATCACAAAATTTCAATAGAGGGACAACAAGCCGCATTTCAAAATTTTATCTCATTCACATTACAAACGTTGCATTTTATAAGCAAAACTTTTGAGTTCAATATACTTTTATAGTCTTTACTTTCAACATCTTAAAATTAGATGAAATTTCATTCAACAGTGCATTAATCGGTTTCATCCCTATAAAGTGCATTTTCATGAAAAAGGGATTTCAAACCACACACACGTTAAGCCATGTATTAAAAAATGTGACAAAGTACTTTACAATCTTTTTCATCATATCAACCGTCTAGGCGTGCCTGTATCTATGAAACCCAAATTCTGTACATGATAGTTTTTCGCGACAGACCGTCTACAGACTTAACGATCGATAGAGCTCTCCATCCCTTGACTGTACCCCACTTAAACCACTCCAATCTTTCGCTTGCGACCTTTTCCTCACATTTTTCCTTTTTTTTATCTTCCGTTTGTCTACTTTTTTTATCTACATATATTAGTTCATATCGGTTCTTCCCATATCTCTCTTCTTACATAAATCACATGATCAGAAAATCGGTTAAAAAAATAAGGAGCAAGCAAATCATTCAACCGAATGTTTTCGAGTGACCAAAACGAGAATTGTTGTTGACTCAACAATTTAAATCACAACTCGCATATTTTCTTTTGCATTAACGACACAAGCTTGATTGGCCAGGCTGCTTTTTAGTGTACGCTTTCTGTTGGCATTGCCAAATAAGTTCGCAGAACTCGCGATAATGTGTGGAGTAACAATTTCAGTGCAGAAAATAATTCTCTAATGATTCCTCAAGTCAGGATCATTAAACTGCATACCTCTGTTGAATTGCAAAATTGGGTACAAGCCTCTCTTATTTCTCTTTACTTTGTCACGCAAATTATTATCTGACGAGAACCCCCCTGACAAATAAACGAAGGTTCTTGTTTGGATTGGAAGCTGCTGATAAATTTTGTTTCTTGATATCAAACGGATAAGATGTATCATATTTTCTCATCAAGATGAGCATGCAGATTTAATGCACTGTTTGACGTCTCTGGCGTCATCACGACGAAAGACATACTTTTTATGATCGTGGAAATTTCTATTGTATGTTTAAACGATATTGTTTTGTTTTTGTTCGTCAATCGGAAAAAAAGAAGAGTTCGGCTTGAATGTAATATTGATTTTTGTTCTTTAATGATCCCCATTCAACGATGAAAAACAAAACAATAAAAATTAGTCAGAACATAAAGTTGCTTTTTCATTCATCAACAAGGTCAACCATGCGACCGATGGCAGATCGCACTTGAAAATTAAACTCTCGTTATTCCCAAATAAGAATGTCGAGTCGAGTTACTCCTTTATTGTAACGTTATGTGAAATGAAGCTTTATAAATAGGTTTCTCGGGAGGACTAATGTCACGTAGTGTCGCGCTGATGGGGACATGGCGCGGTTGTGCACATGAGTTGCATTTCGCTCAGCCAAACCAATCAAGAGTTCTGTTTATCTTCTCGGTCAGAGGCCTAGGTCGGGAGTCTATAGTTGAACAGCTGTTGCTGCAGAGTTCTCTGCGACGCAACATCGTGTGTCTCCGTTCTGGGGTCAGGGTTGCCATAACCGCGCAACCTTCGTCTAACTCAGAATTACGCTCTCCATGATCTGATTGATATTTTATTTGCTTCGAGCTCACGTTTTAATGTCTGCTAAATCAACCGACCTGTTTACAATGAAAACAAATTTCATTAAAACTTGGCCGGGACAATTATCATCGGATATTGACATCCATTTGATTGCAAATTATATTTAGAAAGCGGTAAATAAATCGTCCCCCATGCATCAAACTAATTAATTATTCCTATCAATTAGTACAAATTCAATTCATATTAACAATTCCCCTGAATATTATTTCTCCAAATAATATTCTTAGTCAATTCTCGATTAATGGGAAACCTATAAAGTCTTATTTGCCATTTTAAAATCGCAATCTTTAGCATTAGATTTGCACTCGGGTATTTTTCTTTTTTTTTTAACAAATCAGATTATGATGGAATCAGAGTAAATGCAATGGAAGTTGCATAAGTTCGACTTTTTATAGAGAAAAAAAGCGAGTGCAGGGTTGGGTGTTTTATATAGAATAAAAAAACGCAGCGCAATTTCTTTCATTAAACAGAAGCGGTATTAAAAAGGGATAAGATAGTACAAATAAACAGAGTGCTACACGAAAGAGATAAGGCATAAACGATAAAACAACACGCCGGCGCTTTCAACACTGAAAATTTTCGTTGAAATAACGCGCTGGCGTCACACACACTGCAGTTACGACTCTGATCTGCTGCAAAAATATATTGATCGTTCGGGCTTATGCCATAGTTGATAGCGTTTATTTTATAGTAACGGCTGTTGCTAAGTTAAGAATATACATATTTATATATATATATATAAACGCGGAAGAATTGTGCGCGACCGAGTTGATCAGAAATCGTCCAGCAAATCATTCATCGACAAATATTATATTTATTCTTTTGATACGAGTCCAAAAACTAGGTCTCGGGCCCATGACCTAGACCCTCCTGTAGTACCCGAAAAAACTTATTTTTTGTCTCCATAATAAATGCGACTAACCGAATTTAAATGTTGACTCAAATGCTAAAGATTGGATTGATTCTTTCACTTTCCGAGCCACAGCTGACTGAGCTTATCGACCCCGTTGCAAACTTTGTTATACGTAACACCGCCTCCCGCGGGGCTCCGAAGTCAAATCATACAAAAAAAAAGAAACTAAACTCGACTTACAGGCCGATTTGTTATGATATTATTTTTAGCCTGCAATCTGAATAAATCTGAGGTCAAAACTCTCAACGTCAAGAAATATCCGCTTGATTTCTGAGTTCAATGTTAAAATGTCCAAACAATCACGGCGCGTTCAACTCTCGCATCCCATCTTCGGTATGACGTTAACAATGAACTTTCAGAAAGAAAATAAATCGATTAACTTTTTTTTTACTTATTCATCGACACAAATCGAATGTCAAATATAAAATGATGTGGGGCGAGACGCAATCGTTTTTAATTTTGTTTCTGACGTTTTTAAATTTTTTTCTCTGATGGAAAAGGTCACGTTTGAAGAAAGAATACATTTTCTAGAATTTTTTGTTGAAATGTGGAAAAAGTTATTGCTGAATAAAATGTATACAAGAGCCACACGAAATGTATCGCTGAGGAATGATATGGAAAAGGAGGTCATCAGACTTGGGAGTGTGCACGCTATCGCGATATAAGCGTGTTTATTTCATATTTTCACGCGTCTGCGAATGTGTTGGTGTGCGCACGCAAGCACATGCACAGATCCGTTGCAAGTGTATATCAGGGGAAGGTTTATGCAAAGCTTCTGTGATCGATACGAGTCAACTGCCCTTACAGAGGCTTCGGTCTTTTTCAAGCCGTGCTTTTACAACAATGCACCTTATTTTTCTATTTAACAAGTTAATTTATGCATCTCACTAACCAACAATCTTCAACAACGCATGAAAAATTGACAAAGGTGGCATACACTCTCGGTACCCAAAAAAAATTCCTTCCACTATCTGCACTTGAAGAAAAAATTTTTTTTTCATCTTTTAAGTGTAATGTAATGGTTCATTACATTTTACATTATGGCAGACAAAATGAGGAAATCAATAATCGAGGGCGTTGAAAGTTTATACAACGATCGAAAAAAGCAATTCGAATTTAACGAATATAAAATTAAAATAAATGATTTCGTGAATTTTTTAGATTGGAAAATATAATACTGTAAATGATGAATAGAAGCTCGTTTCTATTTTGAATATTTCTAAGAAACGATTCTCTGTCTGTGACAAAATCTCATTTCGATACAAAAATAAGTACAATCAACTCTCACGCTGTTCACAATGATGTATTCACGCGATGAACCAGCTATGAAAAAATGAAAATAAATTTTTAATTTTTAAATAGAAAAAAAATCTCGCTTTACATCCGTTTACTGAATTGCAAGTCTTTTGGAATTGATTTGAAAACCAAATTAGGAAAATATAGATTAGATTCTAAAATTATCCAAATTCTATGTTTGCCAATCCCAGCGATCAATATTAGGATAATTATGTTCGTTACATATTTTTCAAGCTAGATCAATAATTTTTCTATTTCAATAGAACAAAAATCACAATTAGATTCAAAGTATACGACTTTCGCTCATTTTCCAAAATTGAAACTTGCATATTTCAAAATTCATTTTTTTTATTTCTTCCGTTCACCAATGGGATTTGATTTCGTGGTTGAATCATCACAGTGGTGATTAGTCGCAAACACGTACTTCGGATCCTTTGAAGTCATGTACACAAAAACTTTTGTACATCCACGTATATAAACTTGCAACATGCAAGTATACATAATAACCATATTATTACGCGATTCAACTCTGACATTTTGTATATACAGTGATGTAAAAAAGTGGCGGCCCAAGAGCGTCAAGTCGAACTTTCGCGTGTCCTGAAAAAAATCACCCTAAAAGAGAGAAAAAAGCGGGCTAATAACAGACCGATCGTCGCATTTTAAGCAGCTACTACTATATTTGGAAAAAGACATTCTTCAACTTTTTCGTTGCACTCGATCACATCTCGTGATCATTGTCATTAAAACTGACACCCAAAATAAAACAGAACGGAATCAAACATAAACGTTACCTCTCCCAAGAATTTTGTACGAATTTTGTACGAACTGCGCGAGAGAAAGTTTTTATTTTCGATCCAGCCGACACAGGAGATTGCAAATTCGATTTTTCACGGTTGATGGTTGTTAGTCGGGATGCGGTTTTTTATTCGACCGTCTATCATATACAGTTTCGCTTTGATTTTTGCTTCTGTGTTATATTGATGGTTGCGCTGGGAGAGAAATTAGAACCCGAAAGCTTCGCCAAATTGGCGCTTTCATCTATAATTTTGTGCAATCCAAACGCGAGAGATGAAGGTACACCGCTGGCAGTATTTATTCAATCGAGCAACTCGATTTTTGAACCGAATCAGAATAGCTCGCATAAACAGATGGATAATCCAGGTCGCGTTCGAAATTGCAATCCAAGAGATTACGTTTCCACCGCTATACAAAACCAAATGCAATCAGAATCATTATTTTCATCAAACCACTCATTGTTCGTCGGGAAATTCCACTTGTGAAAAATAATTAATCTTGTTTCGGTGAAAAAAAACGTATAGAAGCATAAATTTCTATTATCAAATTTAATTAAAATTGTTACTTCCGTTCATAACTTTCAAACTTCCTATCTACATCTGCCGAATGACGGGGGAAAAATAATTGTAAAAATACTTTTCGAGGTGGGTAAAAATGGATACGGCGAGTTTTTGAAAAAAAATTTTTACACGTTTTTGCATGTACGTAAATGCGCAAGATATAGCGAACGAGCGTTTATTTGTACAGTCAATTTATCTTGTACAAGCACATTTTTCATTTTATATTTCATTTAAAGATAACATCGCCGCGGTACTCGATTGGAAAATGTGGATAAACCCGAAGAAAATATGTAGAATGGAAGAAGCCGAGTGAAGAAGGCAAAAGAGCCTCCACGAGATTGCAAAATTGCAATGCCGAGTCGAGGCGCTTGGTTCAAGGCCCAAGTCGTATACAATTGACGCATATAATGCAGTAGTTGATTGCACTATCGACCGGGCGCGAGCTTACAACCGTTGTACCATGTCGCCGTGACGTCATCGTCGCTAATGTCCGAGTTATATAAACCCCTATGTTCGCATGCCTTAACTCGAAATTCCCTCGCCAACTCCCCCCCGACTCTCGCTTCGACTTGCATCCCCACTACTTCACTCTTACTTCTCTCTTCTCCACCCCTCCCTTCCTCCATCCCACCCGTCCGCCATCAACATCATCTCCGAGAGTTCTACCTTATCAACAATCTTCGTAATTATAAATCTTGAACGAACCAATTTTAAACTCAATTTTTTATGTCTTTCTTTTTTTGTATATTCTCAATTTTATTCGAAATTATGGGGTTCAGGCCTTCTAAACAGAACGAAATTTCGTTCTAATTTTTTTTTTTCAAAAGGCATTGAGAGATAAATCGATAGATATCGGTATAATATATTGAAATAAAAAAAGTTTTCATTGTTCTAATCATCAGTTCTAGTTGATTTTGGTCCAAAATGTGGGATGGTTCATGATTTTCATTCTGAAAGTTTTGAGGCTCGTTTTAAGGCGATACAGTAAGGACATCTCTGCTGGAGAATATGTATACTGCACTTATGAATCTACTGTACCAACTGTTGAATAGATACAAATATAAATTGTTTGTTAATGAATAATGAAAAATGAAGAAATCATTTGGAGCGTCTGGAACGAATAAGTTAAAAATTGGTAGATTGCATTATATGCAATCCGCGGATAAATAAAAAATTTTTTTTTACAAAAATTCAAAAAATGTTTCCGCCCGGGATCGAACCGGGGACCTTGTGCGTGTGAAGCACACGTGATAACCACTACACTACGGAAACTGACGATAAACAAAAAACGCCCGACCCTCTAGTTCGATAGAGCGCTAAAATACTTATATCTAGGGCTTTAAATTGATCAGTAACACAAAATGTTACGAATTTTTTGACATTTTTTTGCTCGTTCATTCGAATAATTCCCGTGTAAAAAAAATACTGAAGCAATTAGGGTAATGGTGACATGCGGGGTAATATGACACTACCAAAAGATTGAATTCACACATTTTCATTGAAAACATTTTTTAATATTTTAAAGAATTTAAAATTTTTAATTTTTAATTAAAGGGACATTTTCGATAAATTTGGTCTTAAAAAATATTTTTGTCTATTTGAAATCCATGAAGTATCTAGAGTATGCCCCTGAATTTTTTTTTTATATTCAAATTAATTTTACTTGAAAGCGCGTTGCAAATGTTCTGGTGCAACTGCACCAGCTAAATACTCATATCCGACGCTCAATCGTCAGCAGGGAGTAAGAAAGTCAGAATAGAATTAACAACGAAAAAGAAAATTCAAACGTACACTGAAGTTGTATATTGTATTATTTTGATAAAATAATCATTAAAACAGGCGTTTTCCGTCTGATTTACCGAAAACTTTAACTTACTCCGTGACTTTTAAATGTCTATTGTAAACATTAGTATTCTCTGAGAAAATAAATTGAATTGAGAACTGAATGGAACTTCAAACTTATTTCCGTGCGAAAAAAAAAAGTTTGCGGTCAAATAAAACTTTTTCTTGTATAAATTCGTTTGTATTGCCGATGGTAGAGATTATTCATTTTACTTAAGGTGGAAAATCCATTATCAGGTATAGTTTAAGATATTAAAACAAAATATATAGAATTATTCTTTAGGCCGGATTTGCAGATTAAGAATTTGTAATAAAAACAATGGGTAGCCGGTGAAATAAAACGAATATTGAAGTTCAAAGTTGGCTGTAAAATGTATTGCGTATATGGAGCAAACGCTTAGTTGCTCCATAAAACATAAGTAACAGTGCAACATTTTGAGAAAATTAATTTCAAAGACAGTCATTTCTGAGGTTATGCGTACTATTGTAGACACCAACGAAACTCATGCGCAAAACTTATTAAATAATAATGTTTGATTAAAAATTATTCACTTGTTTTTTTAACATGTCCGCTTATTACATTTGCTATAAAAATTATTCATATTATTTTTTGAACACTTTCGATTTAAACAGTTGTTTTGACTATGGAAGTCATGGATTTTCTACCTTAAACACCAGACATACTTTCTAAATCTAAATATATTTTTCTCAACTGAAATGAAAGATGTTGGAAAAATGTTTTTTTTTCTTCGTTGAATGAGGAAATTCGTTGGAAATTCACTTGATTTTTAGATGCGCAATATTTATTGTTCCTCTGTAATTTATTTTTCATTATTCATCGGACTTTATTTATATCAACTTAACAATCATTATATGAAATAACAATTGAAAATCGCTAAATAACTGACTTTAATTTCTAGTTATTTTTCAAACGAATATCGCATCACTATGAAAGTTAAATATACAAAAATTGTTAAATGTCATTAAGTCTTGATTATTTTTACCTTATTTCAGATCAATTTAATCCTGCCTCACCCTTACATTATAAACGATTATAAACGAATTTATTATAAACCATAAAAAATTATGAACAACAGTAAATTTAAACAAGTTTAAATAAATATTAATTATTTGAAATAATATTAAATTTAATTAAATTAAATTTATTCAATAATGGATTCTGGAGTTATGCAAAAATAAATCATTAACCTTTCATACTTGGGAAAGTGACCGTTTGTATTTACATTAAAGGTTTCTATCAAAATATGATTCAAATTTATTATTGGATTCGTATGATCTGAACTCAAGTCATATTATATACGCAAAAACTTTAGTTTTTTATACAAATAAAATAATGTCAAGAAGAAGTGAAAGATACTCTGGTGAATCTGTAGAAAAAGTATCAGCAATCATGAATAGTCGTTTGAAAATAGTGAATACCACAAGCGATCTCAGGCAAACGCCATTAAATGTACAACTTGCAGTTTCTAAATACACCACTCCGCCGATAAGTACTCCGTCAGAAAGGATTAAAAAAATTACAAACGCACCAAAGAAACATCTCGGTGTAGATCATTCTCATCTTATGTCAGTTCAAGAACTACGAGGAATTTTTTCGCCCTCCGCAAGAGCAAAGAGTGAGTCTGATTTTTCTATAAAAATTATTCTTCTAGTCTCGTTAAAAGTCTCATCGTTTGAAATATACATTAAATTTAATTTTGTTCACAGGAGCTAGTTCAAAAGAAATTGAGAAAGCCATTGAAAAACCGTCTACTGTAACATTACGAAAGGAAGTAGGTTTGAAAACTTAAACTTAACATTATTGATATGGTTGGAAAAAAATGATAATTTAATTTTTTAATAAATTTTCCGATCAGGTGGTAGAAGAAGATACCGGAAACAATGACTCTACAATAAAGTTGATAGAAGTTGTGAAGCCAAAGTCCAAAGTTCCCTTTTTTTACCTTGGAAAATGCTCAAAAGAAGAATCTTATTAAATTATAAATTTAAGTGTAAAATTGTAGATTCTCACTTGTATATTTGTTTAATATTGCATGAATTTAGTTTTCACTTTTCATTTAAGTTTTTCTAATTTTTGTTAAATAAATAATGTTTGTGTGATCTAACTTATTTAATATGATAAATAAAATATATGTTCAACAACATTTACTAGTTATTCTTGTCAAGATTTTTTTAATAAAATAATTTTTATTTGATACAATCATCGTCTTACAATGGCAAGAGTGAAGAAAAATTTGAACAAGTTTGAAACACCAATTGTCGTATAACAGATTTTAGTCGCTGGCACAAATATTAGACAAAATGTTTTTAACTCCATCGAGACACATGCATAGGAACATCAAGAAGATTTAACAGTTCATAAATCCTTTACAATTGTATTGAAGATTTAAATGCAGTTGAAATTATTCTAGTGTAACAATTTGTTTTTTGTTTTTTTTTTAAACTTCACATCTGCTTTCTTATATTAAGTGTGTAAAAAAAATGTTAAAAATTAAGGTACTTTGAATACTTTCATGTGTTATACTTATATAATAAAACAACTGTCGATTTGTACAAAAATATTCAAGGTTCAATTATGTAATAAAATTTTTTTTTTCAAGCCCAAATTCAAATTGTCGTGTAATGTAAATGCCATCTGCTCGTTAGGCAACCTAATTAATTAGTTCCAATAAGCATTTCTTGTAATCGCCGGAGCAGTCACCCTGAAATTCAATAATGATTTATTCCATCCGTTTTATATTAGTTGAACATAATTTTATATTCAAATACTTTCGTGGAAGAACATTAATTATTTAAAACTTACAGAAATGCAGCTCTCGAGGGATTCACCATGATTACGAGCGAAGGCTTGTTTGATCTCTTGCATATCAATTTCAGATCGAGTCACAATCAATCTGATAAGTTGGTTGTCATTAGTTCCCAATCCTTTCATACTCTTGTACATTCTTTCAGCGAAGTAAGCCGATCTATCTTTCACGCATTTGACTAAAAAAATGAAACATTTTGTAAACAAAATTATAATCGAAATAAAAAAACTAATACAAATTTGTATTTAAATTTGTAAATAAAATATTTAACAAAAGTTTACATACCAATTGCGAGGAGTCCCTTCTCAATGTCACCGGAGAACTCGTTTTTAATAGCTTGTTCAATGTCATGTCCAGTAAGGCCAGCGTACTCCATGAATATTTGTCTCAGTTGTGGGATATTTCTTTGGACCAAGATTGCATTGAAAGTCGATTCGTCTGTTCCAAATCGAAGTTCTCCTGCAAACAGTTTAATTTCGTAAGTGAATTTTTGTTCAATTAATCTTAGTTACATAAATGAATATTATTACATGTATTTAACTGATTTTATGATAAAATTTTTACCTGCTTGCAGCAATCTTCTCGCGTCTTCGCGCGCAGCTTCTGGATTGACGTTCCAAGATTCATCTCGATTACCGCAACACAATGATACCATCAGACGTTTGAAACTTCCTGATGTATCAGATTGCAGATCGCTTTCCAAGTCCTTGCCATACACTGAGTCAAATCAAGATTAATGAATGTAATTTTAAAAAGATTAAAATTGTCATTAAGATGAAATTTGAAATTTATATGCAATAAATACTTACTCGAGTGATAAGCTTGTTTTATAATGTTAATTTCATGATTGGACAAGGTGCACAAAATTTCAATGAGAACAGATTCATCAGTGCCCACGCCTGCCAAAGCGTCATGCAATTCTTTAGCATAATACTGTGGCAAAGGAGTCATCATGGCAACAATCAGATCTTCGAATCTTCCAGATAGTTCGGATTTCAAGTCTTTGATTAAATCCTAAAATAATGCATTATTAGTGCATGTACTCTGACGAAAATTTTTTTTCTGTTGATTTGCTTGTTTTTTGTTTGTCTCATTTGTTTATTGTTTGTTTGTATACTTACTTTTCCATAAAGAACTTTAAATTGCTGGGCAATATCGAGACGTTGAGCATTCGTGCGGTTGGCAAGAATTTTGTAAATAGTTTTCTCGTCCGTTCCAAAACCCTTCATAGCTTTTCGCAGCGCCTCGGCATCAGCGACCGCGTTGAAATTAGGGTCAGGCATAATGGTTGGGGAAGTCTGAAAAACAAAAATAAAAATCATAAATACAAAAAATTTTTAAGCAAAGACATTTCAGTTTTACTACGTCAAATGAAAATCCAACTGTACAATCGGAATTATTAAGAATCTTGTGATATTTCAAAAGAAAAAAATTTGCAATTCTGACACAACTACCACTAAATTATAAACGAAGGTTCACACAAACGATTTAATATTTCATTTGTTACGACCGAAGAAAATTAAAAAAAAAACAAGAAAGAAACTCTAGGATAGTTATTGATCAATAGAATCGCACAAGTCAGATTGCTTTTAACTTGACATAGTGAAAACAATTGTTTATTCACATCACTAATTATACGTATGAGTAACCAGAGTTCAGTCACTTGTGACGTATGCAGACGTCACAATTTAGTCATCGTACGTAACCGCAACTGCCAAACCGTTTTATTTTTATCTTCCTATAATCTGATTAATCATAACAATTATTCTAGCCGGATGAATAAAACGTCCCGAGCATGCCTACACTATGATGAATCATAACATGTTGTTAAAGGACTGTCAGGAAATCAATAGATCTACAGCAATGTAAACATCAGTTCAACTGACAAAAACCGAATTTCGGATTATCTAAAAGATTTATTATCCAAAATGTTTATCTTCAAATACATTATCATCATTACATCTAACAGATTCGCCGGTCTAGAAAATTGATAAAAAAATAATTGAACAAAAATCAATTCAACGCTCATTCATTACATGAACATTCAAGATAAAAATAAAATCAATTTACGCACTCGAAAAACAAAATAAAGCACCGTACGCACTCGGAATAAACTAGATTTATGTTGGCAGCCCTACGGGCTGCCAACATAAACCTAGTTTATTTCTCCGTGCGTAATGTACTATTAATCAGTTGCTAGCGTCTTCACCTAGAAAAATTTTCTCACCTTTGGTGCTGGATTATTAGAACCTCCGTAAGGAGTATAACTTCCTGCATCTCCATGCCTACCCGCATGACTTCCACTTTTGTGCGTGTGTGATTGAGGGTAAGAGTGTTTTGAACTTTGGCTATTTGTTAGGTTTGGATACAATTTTCCTTCCGTTGGACAAGATCCATAAGACGAATAGGGAGGATTCGACTTGGCTGGTCCGGAAGGGTAAGGTGATGAATGGATGGGATTTGGCGTTTGGGAACTTGGCATTCCTGGCTGGGATGGATATGGGGAAGAATGACCTAATGGTTGAGCTGGATAAGGTGAGTTCATTCTGGGTTGAGAAGATGGATATGGAGAATTCATTCCAGGTTGAGAAGATGGATAAGGGGAATTCATCCCAGGTTGAGAAGTTGGATAAGGAGAATTCATTCCAGGTTGATTAGAAGACGGATAAGGAGAGTTCATCCCAGGTTGAGAAGAAGGATAGGGAGCATTCATGCCAGGTTGATGGGAAGACGGATAAGGAGAATTCATCCCAGGTCCAGACAGATGTGATGTAGGCATTCCTGGTTGACGGATGGGATTCATTCCAGGTGTTGGCATCCCCGGTTGGGATGGGTATGGTGCAGTGTTCATTCCAAATGGAGGCATTCCTGGTTGGGATGATGGATAGGGACATTGACTAGTTGGTTGAGGCATGCCAAAAGATGTAGGAGGGTTGAAACCGAGATTGGGGGTCGAATAAGATGAAGCTCCGGGGGCAGAGGGAGTGCCTGGAGGGACACCAAACGAAGTCGGAGGATTCCCCGGGTATGGCGTCTTTGGTGGCCCCTTGGGGTGGCAGGAAAGATTTATGTACTTTTTTGTTTCAGGCAATTCTTAGACCACTCATAGGTTTCTCATTGTTCAAAAAATTTACGAGATATAACTTTTTGTTTATTACTGGTGATTAAATATTTTGGTTCGTTATTGTAATTATGTTTGCGTAACATAATTACCAAAATATCTTAAAATAGGAAATTACGAAACCATAACTATTTTAATATCGATTAGTGCAAATGATTGAAAAACATCATTTGAAACTAGAATGATTGAATATTTTAGTAAACATTATGGTAATTACCATTTTATATAACGTTTTAGGTTTTTAACATTTAAATTGCTTGAACATTTTAACTTGACAATAACAATTAGATTTTTTTTAAACATAAAACAAATGGAAAAAATTATCAGAATAACCGCAAACATGCATATAAACAAAAACCAAATGAAAAATATTTTACAAAATTAATAGATAAAACACGAGAAACCACTATGGTGCATTTCTTCATTGCCTTTTACAGCACAGTACCATAAGTAGGTCAAACAGCACGCACAATTTTTATATTGCATATGGAACGTAAAGAACAGAGAAACGCAGCGTGTAGTTAGAAAAAAAATTATATCTCGCAAATCAAAAATTGCAATGAAAACTAATCATAAAGTGCCACGCGTATATCAATCAAAAGAACATATTCTCACCTGATATCCGTAACTCATGTTGATGTTTTTGGTAGCTCTTTCGTTTCAATGAGAAAATTCAAACTGAGATCCGGCTCCGATTTTTGTCTGTAAATATATCAAAGCTGTTAGTTGTGGTACCTTTATCAAGTCACAATTCGTTCTATCGACTCAATCGAGTTAGACAACTTTGATTACGTGATGTAAATAACAAATGAGTAATCGCTGAATTTTCGAAAGTTTCTTATACCAAAGTAAAATACGCAGTTAGTTCAAAGTTTTATTGCAAAATTACATCGGCCAATAATTTTGAATATAATTACTTAATTGTTCTGTTGTATTTGAAACTACATACCTGAGGAAATCCAGTCGGTTTTAATATGTACACGTCAGTCGACTACGCCGAAAAGCGTAACAGTGTCACCGATGCGTAGAGGTTTCTCGACAGCCTTCTACTGAACCGACTTTAGTCTTTAGTCTATTGCCAACAATGGCGTCACCAATGAGATATTATAAACGTCGGTCTCCCACTCTGTTTGCCGGCCTGTACGTCGGAATGACAGTAACAACGCACACAAATAGATTCGAATCATCTAATCTATACAATAGGATCACTTTTTTGTGTGATTGTTCAATAAAAATTAGCCATTTCAATGGATTTCATTTAACTGAAATATTTGTTGCTTATCATTTGTTCATAAAATAAACGTATTTTTTGGTGACGAAAAATTGCATTTTTTTCATCAAACGACAGTCTTGATAATCTGGTACCTATAACGTAAAATCTGACAGAAGTTCTAAAAAAAATTTTAAAGGAACAAGTTAAAATTTTCCGTGAACATCATGTGTCTGATAAATTCTTTGATTTTTCAATTAAAATACATTCTGATAAGACAAAAATTGATTAAAATTAATTAAAATTACTCAATGAACTATTCATCATTTTTTCAACACACAACAAAAAAGTTGGTACGTTCCCTTAATTAAAAATGAATTTCCAAATTTTTATCTTTAGCATAAATGTATCAGACGTAATACTTATCATGATTGCAATTTGATGATATTTTTCCTTGTTATGATTAAACGAAATTGAAATGCCAGTTCCGATTTCGACTCTTGGAATTTTTCACAACTCCTTCCGCGCAATTTAAGTTAGTTGTCAACGAACAAGCTATCAGTGCGAATCCGCTAGTGACATGTAATTGTGACATCGCGGTTTTTTCGCGTTGTTCAGGGAGTTATATATTTTTTTATTTGTAACTTAAAAAATGATCTCAGATCCAACGAATCATTTGCTTGTATAATTGATTGATTTTCAAACTAATTTTTTTTACAAAAAGTGATTTCTTGAAAAAGTTTGTTTCGAGTATTATCAACATGCACAAAGTTGTTTTAGTAAGTTAACTGCAATTTTGAATCATATTAGTTAATGAAAAAATTACAACTTTATTATTTAATTTTAACATTTAATTTTTCATTCTTATCAGGCTACTCCTAGTGTACTTCCGGCTCGAAATTTTCATCCCCGTGAAGATGCGTTGCTTTTGAAAACAAGTATTCAGGGAATAATTATCGATGCTAAAGAAGTAATTAATATTCTTACCAAACGCAACTTACATCAGCGTTTGGAAATTTCAAGACAGTACAACATTCTTTATGGATCGGTATTAGTTTTTCTACAAAATAATAATATAAGAAATTAAGATTTTAAATTGTTTTCTTTATATAAAATTATTTAAACTTGTTCAATTGTTTCGATAGGAACTGATAGACGATCTGGGGAATAAAACATTTGGAAATTTCAATAAAACATTGAAGGCCTTGTTGACTCCAAAAATAACTTTTTATGCGAAGGAACTGAACAATGCGATTGTAGGATTGGGTACCGATGAGCGTACACTTATAGACATTTTGTCCACCCTTACAAATTCTGAAATGAGAGCAGTCAAAATAGAATATGAAAAACGTAAATGGTTTAAAATTGTGTTTTTTTTTTTATTTTGTATCTCTTCTTTTAGAATTGTCAATCATTTTTAAAATGATTTTATGTAGAATACAAAAGATCGCTTTACGACGACATCGTAGACGACACGTCTGGACAATTTAAAACACTGCTAATTCATTTATTAAATGCCTCAAGAGACGAAAATCACAATACCGACGATGGCGATGCTTTCGAAGACGCCATAGAATTATACAAAGCAGGTGGAGAACGCATAGGGACCGATCCGAACAAATTTCTTCAAGTGTTGACTTCGCGAAATTTTAATCAACTGGGCAGAATTTTTAAAAAATATGTCATCGTTAGTGCCCACACCATTGAAGAGGCTATCGAAGACGAATTTTCGGGAGATGTCTAAGATGGATTGTTAACAATTGGTATATTATGAAATTCTAACTTAAGTTTATAATTTTTTCATTCTTATTGTTACAATATTGTATACATTTTTTATTTGAATTTTTCACAGTGAAATTAGTGGAAGATAAAAATGCTTATTTTGCCGAGAGACTTTACCAAAGTATGAAGGGTTTGGGAACCAACGATGCAACTCTGATTCGGACGATGGTGTCTAGGAGTGAGATCGATCTTGGCGATATCGAAGTCAAGTTTCTTAAACTTTACAACAAACCTTTAGCACGATGGATTATCGTAAGCTCAACAATTGCGTCACATGAATATTTCACATCTGTCATGAAATTAAAAATAATGTTTTCGTTTCTAGGATGACTGTTCGGGCAATTATAAAAGATGTTTACTGGCACTTCTGGACCGCAACATCAGTTTTGATGCATCAGAAGACGACTTGTAGAAAAAACAAAACTCGGAATGCAAAACTAACAAATTGATATTATGAGAAAATAATATTTTCATATTATGAAACCTTAATTAATTTCGTACCAAATTGTTATCTTATGTTTAAAATAATAATTGATTGTACTTCTATAGAATATGTTACAATATATACGATAGATTCAAAATAACAACGTGTGATACATCATGTTATACAACCATCGCATAAATTAAAACTTTTATACAAAAATTAAATGTTAGCCTGTATAAAATGTAACTATACTTTTTAAGGTACGTTCAATTGATGAATCATCTCTCTGTACTGGATTAAATGAGTCAGGAGAGAAAATAAATTTCAATTTAATTAAATGAGTACCACTAATTCATTGATAAACATTTTTTTAATGTTTTTCTACCACTATAATCTAGATTTTTTCATTTTCACTCCAAAATTTAACAGTATAAATACTATGCTTTGTCAAAAACTCATCAGTCACAAACTGTACAGTCAATTGTACGTTTGTCTTGGTTCAACTGTGAATCTAGTTTCCTTCATTTCTTTGAAGTAAGATTTAGATTTATTGTTATATTATATTATAATTATCTATATATAATTATATTATTAGTAAATTTATCATATTTATATTTATTTATACATATGAAATATAACAAAAAATGTGTATCATATTTAATATTCGATTCGTTTTGAAATTCAGATGGCAGAATTCAATGTTAAAGAGATCGCAAACAATCTGAGAGCAGTTCTGATCAACAACCATGAACATACTGACGATGAAGGAATCTTCCATAAAATTGAAAATATTTTAGAAGTCCTTTGTACTGAAAGAGGCGACAAGATCACCGCTCAGGCTAAAGCACTTATTTCAATAGTATGCCCTCTGACTTATACGAAACGTCTGGCTGTTGCTCAACAGTACAACCAAAGGTTCAAGAAGGTACATTTTTCAGTTACCTTCATAAACAATTCGGCAAATACCGAATTGTATATTTAAAAAAAATGTTGAACTAATTGTAAACAAAAATGTGTAACTTTTTAGGATTTGGTGATGGATCTTAAAAAAGAACTGTCCGGAAATTTTGGAAAACTGATGGTGGGTCTGATGCAACCGTCGTTGAGTTATCGCGTTCATGCCCTGCACGAAGCCATGAAGGGCTTGGGCACTGACGAACTTGCACTCATTGACATCTTGTGCACCGCATCACCCTACGAAATAGAAGCTCTTACAAAAGAATACAAGGAAGGTACGTCGAAAGTTGCTAATTTATTTGGTTACTCTTTTATTTAATTGTCTACTTCATCACCGACAGTCGCAAAAAAATATTTGGTTGGTTTTGATTGTAATTAATTTTATATTTTAGTGTACGATAGATGTCTTGACGACGAAATTAAAGACGAAACTTCTGGAGATTTCCAAGTACTTCTGAAGACTTTAATGAGGGCCAAACGAAACAATACGTCAGATCAGAACACACAGGAAGCTTTAGAATCTGCTACAATTTTGCACGACAACTTAATGAGCGCATCTTCCTTTATTCCTGTGTTGGCAGAAAATAATTTCTCCCAGCTCAGACTGATTTCCTCGGAGTACGAAAAAAAATATGAAACAAAACTCGCGGACGATATCAGAGCTAATTTCATTGGGGATCTCCAGGACGCTCTTTATGCAATCGGTAAACAGATTGGCTTCAGTTTTTCATACATTTGTTAGGTCTGCATTGATAACAAAAAAAGATATTTGTATAATTACAGTTAAGTACAACGACGATCCAGCTGAGTACTTTGCCGAGCGTCTCTACAATAGTATGAAAGGTATGGGAACCAACGATGCCGCTCTTGTTCGCATTTTTGTGACCCGCTGTACCATCATGGATATGATCAAAGTTAAATTCGAAGAATTGTACAAGGAGCCACTCGAATCCTGGATTAAGGTAAGTTCAAAAAGTTGTTATTTATGTAAATCTTCGGTTGATTGTTATAAATTTTACAAAAATCTTTATTTTTTCGCAGAATGACACCTCTGGCGCTTATATGATGTTGTTGCTTGGCATCGTAAATTCTTAAAGCATCAAAGAACAATCAAACGAAGCAGCTAAAGAAGCTCGCAAGAAAACAGAATAGATTATTACGAAATTCGTTAACAATAATTGCTAATTATATGCTTTAAACAACATTATAAAAAATAACGGATATATCAAATGTGCACTTGTATGATATACACTTATATGACTTATTGATTATATGAAATAAAGTATCACTTCAAAATGTAAAAATGGAATTCTGTTTAATTACAAAACAAAAACACTTAACAAAATTGTTATGAAGGTAGATCATAATGTTATAATCGATCTTGTAATTCTAAACTTATCTTATCTTGCAATTCAGTTTCTTCACGTTAAAAAACTTGTTCAAAATTGCAAATAAGTACTTATGAATCACAACTCCTTCGTCCAATAAAATCAGAGATTTGACGACATTCTGATAAGAATCAAACTATATAATGAAAATTCACTGTCCACTCTCAAGTTGGTATCTAAGTTGACCAGTGAACCGAAACCTGTTGCAAAATGTCTGCACAAAACTTGATCCTCGCTGTGGCCCTGATGATGTCATCGACAATTCTGACCGTTGCGGCCATGCCAAGTTTTCAAGACACTTCGGCTGTTCTGATTAATTCAGCGGATCTTTTGAACATCACGAACCCTCTGTTCAACTTGACTCTCGGGGAGAGAGTAAGGGGAGACAGATTGGCTGGAGTGTATCCAGTTGAAATACCAGCAAATCCTTTCGCTATCACGGTGTTGTATAGAGTCTTCCAACTTGCTGCAGGCCAAAAAATAACTCAAGTCCAGGTCGTCAATCGGGAGCCACATCCAAACACTTCGATTGTAGCTCGCATAGTTGGAGGTCCAGGAGATCGTACTATCGGATTGTTATTCGCAAGCAAGATAAACGAGAGCATTCGATTCTCGGTCTCAATCTACGCAATTTGATGAAAGTGTAATTTGTTGCACCTGGTGAACTCAACGAAATGTATTTTTGACTTTTAATAAACTGATGCTTTGATCAAAATTTTGTTTTCTTCGATCCTACATCAAACATCAAATTCATTTATTATCCAGAGATTTTGAACTCGAATCAAACATGTACTGTATCTCAGTGAGTTGCATGCCAAACTCAACAGTCAAAGGTTCTAAATCTCTAAATGAATTTTAATCATAAACTAAAATCTCTAAATGAATTTTATTTCAAAAAACAAAAGAATAATTCATTTGTAAATAAATAAAATCATTAAAAAAAACAATCTATTTCCAAGAATGATTACATACGATTTCGTAATCTCATCAATTTCAGTGTAACAAATTGAAAATTCTAATTTTTGCCAACTCAAAATTACATACCACTAATTTAATCTATATACTTCGCTTGTATAAAAGTGTCTAGTCACAAACTGTGCAGTCGATTGTTTATCTGTCTTATATCTTCAAGGTACAATACAATTTCACGAAATGTAATAAAGTATACCCTACAGCACTTAGACATTCGTCCATTGTATCCATTATAAGTATCTTCAAGGTAAGTTTATTTATATAATTAATTATGACATTCAACAATTATTAGTTTTAATCTTTATTTAATCATTTTGGCTGAGGTAAAATATTAATTTATTATTCTTTATTTACAATAATCTCGCTGAGAAGAGTAGTAAACTCTGTATTGTGATTCTCAAACAAATTTATATTCATACTTGAAAATGTACAGGGAGTAAGTAAAATAAAACTCTCTGATTAAATAAAAGTTTAATTCGCTTTGAAACCCAGATGGAAGCCAAACTTGATATCGAATGAAACGTCGAAATTATGTTAGAAGCTCTGAAAAAAACTCTCAACCACAATCATCACCATGATGTTAATGAAAGAATCAATTTAGGAATGGAAGGAAAAAGTTGTACAAAAAGGTGATTTTAATGTGGAAATACTGATCCTCTAGTTTTTGGTTTTACACAAATCCGAACGATATAGCATAATTGACGAATAAAATCACAGTATAAAGTAAAATATTAGACAACCATAATTAATAAGTTTAGTTGAAGTTATAATAAAATGAAATGATTTTTATTAAATAAAAAGTTGTTCGTTAAAAGGAACTTGACAGTTAAGAAAGTAGATGGTAAAAGTTAATATTTTAACAAAGCGGATCTGCGAAGACAGAGATTTGACTTGACACTCCAATCAGTTTCCAACCTGAAAGTTCATAAAAGGATAGCCTTCGAGACTCTGTAGTAAGCAGCCTCGGTTGGAAGGGTGTTGATGCTGTCAAAATCGACTGAATTTATCCTACGTTTATTATACATGAAAAATATTATTAATGACGATTCTATGTGATAGAGTCTAATTACAATCTTCGGACCCGTTATACTTTTCTAATCTTCCTGTTATATTTAAATCTTATGATCTTTCGTTTATCAAAATCTTTCCTATGTTATGCTCTTCCTTTTTATATTATATAATCTGTCATCTGCATACATATCATTCAGTTATATTTAAATATAATTTCAATATAATTTTACTTTGTAAGTTTAAAATTTTATCTAATTTCTTAATCTCTAAATTTTCGATACATTAGTGAAATTTTTGCATTCTGATTTAATGTGCAATTTTCTCAATAAATTAGCAAATTGCAATATTCCTTTGTTAATGATTTCATATTTCAGTGAGCAAAACATTCCTCGAAGATGACATTACAGACAAGACTTTTGGGGACTTCCAAAAACTTATCATAACTCTATTAAAAGCCAACCGAGACCAGTCAACATGTCAGAACCATAAAGACGTCAAAACGTCAAAGAAACTGCTGAAAATGTTCACAAAAACTTGGATAACGCAACCGTCTTTATTTACGTTTTGACACATACCAATTTTTGTCAGATTCGGTACATCTCCAGACAATACAAAGAAAACTTGGAAAGCTTTTTTTAATGTTTCTCTTGTCATTCTGACTTTTTTATATTAAATTCTAAACTCAACTATCGGTCTTCTGATTCTGATCTTATCTTATCATAATTGCAATAACAATTTAATTTCTCCGACTTGAAAATAAAGAATACCTTACATTTATCATCCACATGTTTGAAAATTGCAAATAATTTCTCAAGGATTATGACTCCTTCGTCCAATGAAATCAAAGATGAAATGACATTGCGATAAGAATCAAACTATATAATGAAAATTCACTGTCCACTCGCAAGTTGATATCTAAGTTGACCAGTTATTAAAAACCAGACAAAACCAAAATGTCTGTGCAAAAAATGATCCTCGCTGTGACCCTGCTGGCGTCGACGTCAATGCTGACTGTTGTGGCCATGCCAAGTTTTCAAGACACTCCGGCTGTTCTGATTAATTCAGCGGATCTTCTGGATGGTTTGAACCCCTTGCACAACTTGACACTTGGGGAGAGAATAAGTGGCGACAAATTGTCTGGACAGTATCCAGTGGAAATACCAGCTAGTCCTTGGCACATTTTGATGCTGTTCAGAGATTTCAAGGTTGCTTCAGGTCAACGAATCACGCAAGTCCAGGTCACCAATCTGGAGCAACATCCGGACACATCTTATGTAGTTCGCGTAGTTGGAGGTCCTCCCGCTCAGAATGTGGGCTTGCTATTTGCTTCTAAGATAAACGAGGGTATTCATTTCATGGTTAGCATATACTCAAAATAATGAGAATGTAATTTTTTACATGTGATGGATCCAAGAAAGATGTATTTTTCAATTGTAATAAACTGATAATTTGAACAAAAATTGTGTTTTCAGTTTCAACATTTATCAACTGAGTGAAAAATGTGCAATGGAAATTTTCCGAAACGAAATTTCGTGAATGATGTAAATTAATTTCATCAAACACTTGAATCGTTTTCATAATTTTATTGAACGCAACTCACAGACCCAAGTTTTTTTAGATGATATTTTAACTATTTTCATCATATCAAATTCTGAATTTCATTATCGGTCTTCTGATTTTGTAACTTATCTTATCCATAAACGCAATAACAATTTCGTTTCTCTGACTGAAAAATAAAAAAGCCTCATGTTTAAATTTTCCAAAACTTTTTAAAAAGAAATATCCAGAATAATATTAATTAGTTTCGTCAAATACATGAATCACTTTTCATGTGACAAATTTTCATAAGTTTACTAAATGTAATTTACAATGTCAAGTTTTCCTTTATTTTGAAGAAACTTTTACTTTTTTGCATCAAAGTTAATAGTAGGTATATTAGTAATAACGAATCGAAGTTTCTACCACAGCAAATAAGATTTTAATAGTATTGTTCTAATTATTAATCCCCACCAATTTCAGTTGTTTCTATAAACACAAGGCATTTATAAAACAAAATTTAGTAAGTATTCTGCAGTTTTTCAAGATTTTATTTTAAATCAGTAAACCAGTATGTCTTCATCTAAGGTACGTATCACCGAGAATTTACATTAACTTATTCACAGTTGCTATTCTTATCGAAATTTGTTTAAAAAATATAATCATTCGGAAGGCATTCGATTACGATTTTATCGACGACGCAGAAGTGTTAAAAAAAATTCTGATAGACGAAAATTACAAAGACGATGATGGGACTTTGGCAAAAGCTTACAAATTTTTCAAAGACGTAGTAAAAGTGACCGTGAATGAAACCCGTAGTGGAATCAGCAAAAAGGCTGCGACCATCATAAGCATTGTTTGTACACGTACTCCAAGTCAACTTCAAAATATCGCTCAACAGTATAACGAGGCTTATAAACGGGCAAGTAAATTTTATATCGTGAAAAAAAACTTTTTATAAATTTTGAACGAAGACTAAAACTTCAATGATTGAAATCAACATTTTCTGCACATCAGGACTTATTGAAAGATCTCGACACAGAACTTTTTGGAAGTTTCAAAAAATTGATCTTGACCCGGTTTGGTTCCCTGCTTACATTTTGTGCTCAAGAACTAAACAGATCATTGAATGGATTAGGAACCGATAAACTTGCTTTGATTGATATCTTGTGTACTTCAACATATTCTGATATAAAAAAAATCGAACATGAATATCACAGATGTAAGATCGAGAAAATCTTTGTATAATTGTGTATTAATGTTGTTATAAACATTATTTTTGTTTTTAGTATATAATAAGTCACTTAAAGAGGATATCGAGAAAAACATGTCCGGTGACTTTTGTCTACTTCTCTTATCGTTATTAAACGTCAAACGAGAAACAGGTGATTACATTGATTTTGAAGTTGCTAATCATGATGTCACAAAACTTTTCCAAGCTGGAGAGGCATATCTTGGGACCGACGAGGCTACATTTTTCAAGATACTGATTAAATACAATTATACTCATATCAATGAAATACGCAAACAATATCAACATCTGATCGGCAACTCTCTTGAAGGTGCAATTGATAATGAATTCTCAGGTTATACGAAACTAGGACTCCTTGCAATAGGTGCGGATTGTTACTATTAATTTTTTCAATTTTTCTTATATAATTTTTGGAAAATTTTTCTGAAAATGTTAACAGTATTTTATATTTACCAACTTTCTACTGTTAATGCTATTTTTGATCGTAAGATACTCAACGACTATTTTATTTTTATAGTAAAAGTTGCTGATGATAAGCTCGCATACTTTACTGAACGACTTTACGAAAGCATGAAGGGTTTAGGAACTGACGACGCTGCCATTATTCGAATATTTACATTGTACCGACAAAATTTGAAGGAATTAGAAACCCAATTCTTTAATAAATACCATGAGACACTAAAATTATGGATTGAAGTAAGACAGACTTCGATAGATGAAAAAACTTTTTCCGATATTTGTTATTAAAATATTTATAAAATTCTTTTCTAGGACGATTGCTCGGGTGCTTTGAAATATTGCCTTCTAACTCTTCTCAATCCAAACAATGTTCCAATGGAAGAATCGTCAGATAAAAATGTTAATGTTGATAACTAATTTATGGAACAGACATAACACCAGAAAAATTGTTTAATAATTTTTTATTCAAACGGCACTCTATTCATTTAAAATGAATACACCTTGACGATACAGCGATAAGACCGAGATTTCCTTGATTGAAAAAATCGGTCAAACGAAAATGTTTGCTACGATACATTGATTGGTATATAGTTTTCTTTACAAAATAAAATGCAGCGTATATAAGGCGATGATTTCACTTATGCCTGTGGTTTACTTTCTGTCGCATCATTCGAATTATTCGACGTAATAAAAATGTTCTTCGCACAGCCCTATTCAACTTTGAGCTTTTGATTTGCTGAGTTACTTTAGCTACTAAACTTATAGTAGACGACGTTGCCGTTGGTGTCACTTACTTAATCGCTGATTTTTCAATATTAAATTTGTTGTTTTTATAAAAACGATTTGTTTTAATATAGTTAAATTTCATTCACGTTTTTTACCAATAATATTAATTGAAAAATAATTTCATCACACAGTAAATAAATGAGTTTCGACTGGCCATTATACACTTCTGATTAATAAAAAATTTCAAAAACTTTTTATTGTGAGTACATAAATGCTAAGCCTTTACTAAAAATCTATACACTTGATCTACTTTGGATTAACGTTTTATTTATAAAGTATTTTGAAACATCAATGCAAAGCACTGTCTTGAAAAAAATGTAATACAAACGGTAAATGAAATAAGCCATCTTTTTACACATTTTTGAAAACTAAAGTTCATCTATTTAATTTTAATTATAATATTAAAATTGGCAAACTTCATTCAAGATTCTGTATATTATGAAAAACTTATTCCAATATAATCTCTAAAAAAATGATGAGATACTTGACACGCTTATCAAATTATCAAATTAATATATATACATTACTTCGTACATGTGTGAATGTTTGTTAAATTTATCATAAAAAATAATAGACATTACAAAAAGTAACATTCTATAATAATTTCATAACGAAACAAAAAATTAATTTCATGAAAATTCATTGTAGCAATTGATTATTATAGCTACAGTAGTCGAACAATCTAACGACAGAATCTTGAACGTAATATGCCAGGATGCAACAAAACTGTTGAACACGACAATATGATAAATTTAACGACGTGTCAAGGGGGATCGTAAACGGGGATATACCGTAGATATAACGGATATATACCGTAGATATAACGGGGATATACCGGAGGTTTTTGAAGCTGAATTTTGAAACAACGGGGAT